>APFE030005327.1:235089-275284 GCA_000404065.3 Pinus taeda
GGTAAGACACTGTGGACCCGCGCTAATGGAAAAAGGGCACTTTTTAGGGCTAATCTTCAAAAGGTGTCTTCAGGGATTTTGAAGTTCATTCTTAGGAGAATCCAATGCAAGTGTTTTTAAGTTGTGTCACTGGTCACAGGTCCATAAATATGTCCTCCAGTGTGCGAAAGCAAGGGTATCAAGGATGGTGACCAACGGTGAAAAATTACTGCGTAACAACCATATATAACATTAAAGAGCACATCTCAATCCGAAACAATATCAGGGAGAACATCTCAACTTGAAACTATATCGAGGATCACATATCAACCCAGAATCTCATAGGGGAGCTAAACATCTCCAACCCCATATCGAGCAATAATGATATAGGGGAGAACATCTCAACCCATCTTATTTCCCACTGGTATTCCCAACAATGACCCTCAAGAGTCATGTGGCAGAACACCTACATCATAGTCAACTTTGGTTGTACACCCCCAACTACACTCTCAATCCATTTCCCAAACAGGGAGCAATAATCCCAACAAGCCTAGCTTGTGGGTATGGTGCCAACTAGGGTATACTTTACAAAGAACAAGATAGGGGAGAAAAATCTCCAACTCTATGGGGAATAGATAGGGGAGAAACATCTACAACCCTATTGTCCAGGGATCCCTCAACCCCAGTATCCCTACATCTAAATTCCTCACCTTGGGAGCTTAGACATGTGGGGAAGAGTCAACTTAGTGTTCTTGATCAGTGTTGCCCCTTATTAGGAGGGGTCACATCTATCAATCTAAGATGCTCTCTGCATACTAAGAACTTCCCTTTTGGTAAATCCTTGGTGATAATATTTGCAATCTTCTCATGTGTTGATATATGATGGAGACTAATAGCTCCTCTCTACACCATGTCTTAAATGTAATGATATCGAAGCTCTATGTGCTTGGACTTGTCATGAAATACATAATTCTCTTCTATGGTGCATGTGTTGTCCTTGATGGAAACTCACATATATTATTACCAGAAATGAATCAGTGATGTATGATGGCAATTCATAGTGCAATAGGTCAATTTAGAGGTAAAAAAAAAGGATTACAGATCAGACTCTAGAGATTGAAGAAAGATAATGTCTTAATAAGTATACACTGGTTAACCTTGTCCAAGTAGCGTATACATGTAGGTTTACAAAACAAAAGGACTGTATACGTATGCATGCACTTTCATAGAAGGAAAAGTGCGTATGGGATGGAAAATTAAGGAGAATGAATACCAGGGGTTCCTACCATGGTATTGACCCATGGTAATGAGCGCGGAAAAGAATATTGATACCATCAAAGAATACCAGCAGCATAATTATGGTTTTGGTCTGAGGTATTGACAAAGGATCTAAGTATATAAGAAGGAGAAGATCAAAGGGCTAAGTGTGCCAAGAGTATCCAGTCTGAAAATTTATGAAACGTGGTCCCTGGAGGAAGAGAGAAGGTCGTAGCCTTCTATAGGCCGACACCTATGTACTAGTAAACATATCTTCTAGTACAAGAGCTAGGGGGTTGTATTTCTCTTCCAGTAGCAGCTGGAGAACGAGTGAAGGTTGGAGCCTTCTATAGGTCATCTCCTACGTACTAGTAAACATATCAGCTAATACAAGAGCTAAGTGTTTGTAGCTCCCTTCCACTAGAAGATGGAGAATGAGAGAACATTGTAGCCTTCTACAAGTGGGTGCCTACATATTGGTATGATTTTGCGCCATTACAAGATTGTAAACAAGTTTTTCTTATATTAAAAGAAGACAGAGATGACATCAACATGTGGTTTTTCTCTCGCATTAGGTTTCCACCTTAAATCTTGGTGTTCATGTGTGTTGCTTTTGTGTGATGGTTTATTCTATTATTACTACACATTGTTATTGTTTAATGTTTAATAAAGCACTGACGCACTGATTAAAGATCAACATATGATGAATTAACTAAATTATAATTTCACAGGATATATGTTGGTTGCCTTGAGAATAGTTGCATGCACACGTGAGTTCCCTTCACTGAAGTAGCATATACAAATCTGATTATGAAATGAAAAGTTATTGATTTGTAAATACCGATTCACCCCCCCTCTCTCAATATTATTCCCAACAATTGGTATCAGAGTAGGTCCTTTGGCAGAAGCTTGATTGCTTGAAGGAGACTAGTTGAGAAAATGGGAAAGAAGCAAAAGAAGAAAGCAACTCAAAAGAAGAAGACAACTCAAAGCAACATGAACAATGTTAGAGACGAGTCGCTATTAGGTGGAGGAAAATACTCAGATCATAATCACCTTAGAATGAAGTTGAACAAGCAAAGGAAGTATCAGGTACTAATTGTTGGTCTTCTCTTGATACTTTTCTTTGTTCATGCAATGTTGAAGATATTGAAAGTGATAGTGAAAGAAATATAGAGGCAGAAGTTAAAAGATTCACAACTAAAATTAGATATCAACAAGATCTATTTAACAAAAGGGAGTGTGACTTCAAAGAAGAAGTTACCATATTAAAAGCTCAGTTGGAGGAAGGAAACAAAGTAAGGAAGCAGTACAAGGAAAAGGAAGATCAATGTCAATAGCTACAGGATGAAGTGACATCATTAAGAAATGAAGTAAATGAAAAGAGTACAAGAATCAAGAGACTTAAACATAGATACAGTTACTATGAAAGTCTTGAAGTTGAGATTGCCTCTCTAAAAGAATATCTTGAAAATTCAAATAAGAAAAATGAAGAACTACCTCAAGTAGATGAAGAACAAGAAAATGAGATTCTCAAATTAAGGCAACAAGTGGAAGAAGGAAGAAAGGTTGAAGAAATCATGAAGAAGAAATATTTAGAAAAGGAAGAGCAATATCATGTTGAAGTAAATATCTTAAAAAGTAAAATATAAGAAAAAGATACATTGTTATGATTTCAAGATAGTACTAAGATTTTGGATAATATTCTTAGTATTCAAAGGTCTCCTACCATCAAAACTGGTCTTGGTTTTCATGAAACCATTGAAGGTGAATCTAGCTCACAAGATGAGGCCAGGAACTCTAATGCAAATTCTAAAATGATCAACCAAGAGCTAAGAGGTCAACCCCGTCAACAACCAAGGAAAAAAGTATTCAAAGAAAATCATTTAGTCCTAACTATGGAATTTTTAATCAAATGAATAATGTTTAATGTTTTAGATGTCATAATTTTGGACATATTGCATCTAGATGTAGAAGTAAAATGCTTCAAGCTAATAAACATCTCACAAAAAGATCATCAGATTCCAGGTACTTTAAATATGTTTGGTCACAAAGCCATTGATTTCTATAGAAGGAATATGAAATACATATGATGTTATACTTGTAACAAGTTTGGGCATATAGCAAAAGAATGCAAGAGCAAATTTCAGCCAACATACCAAAATGAACAAACATCATCACACTCCAAGGTATGGAAGAAGAAAGAATTACATTCAGAAAGATGTGGCATAGCTCAGTATACAGACATAACAGACTTAGGAGGAACTGAAAGTATGAAAGTATAGGGTTCTAATTCTCATACACAATTATCATCAAGACAATTCACGTCTATACAAGAGTTAGAAGCCTCAAAGTCATGTATATGTTGGTTTGATGAAGAAGTAGTGGAACAAACTCAGAAAAAGGGGTCTGATATAGTTCAGTCAATTGTCAATTACCTTTCTGTTCTGATTGATGATTACATTCTATTGATGATATGTAGAAGTGATTTTGGCCCTCATAAGTTTTTGATGACTTGATGAATAAATGGTTAATGATGATGCCTTGATGATTCTTATTTACAAATGCAATGATCATATCTGACAATGAACAGTTGGCACAGGTTCAGGGGGAGCATATGCTTCTAATAATGCATTATTGGCATTATGTTTTGATTTAGAATACCTTGGTACATAATGATGCTTATGTTGCTGAAGATAGAGGTGTCTTATGATGAAATCTCAGATGATACTTATATTGCTTGATCCACATAGTTGTTTCAATTCAGTCAATTGTTTTGATGAAGGACATATATAGGTTGTTGATCTTGATGTTGCTGACAAATGCTTATGGTACAAATCATATATGGTATATGATAGTTGCTGATGACTATCATGGTCTTGTTTAGATCGTTGGTCCTTGTTATAGATGTCATGTATATCATTTGATGTAAGGGGAATGTAAAGACCTATGATGTAATTTGTAACCCCACTATGCATGGGAAGGATGATGTAATAATTGCAAATTTTTAGTCATGTATGAAAATTTGGTATATCCCCACTTGGTTGGGTGATTGATGTATGTTTGAGTCATTGGTGATAGGCAGGTCATACTCACATAGTTGAGTTATTGAGTTATGTTATTCTGCAAACTCTGTATGTGCTCAAGGGGAGCATGGATAGCATAGTGCATCTCTAAAGGGGAGAATATCTTGGTACGCCCTTTTCCCTTGATGTCAAAGGGGAAGAGTATCTTGGTATTTGATATATCTAACAGGTTCTACAACATGTCGTAATAAACACCAATATGGTTGCCATCAAGTCCAAAGGAGGAGATTTTTGGCAAAAGGGAAAAGGAAATTTCCTTGATGCCAACTCACTTATATTATACCTAGAAATGAGTCAGTGACGTATGATGGTAGTTCATAGTGCAACAGGTCAATTCATAGGTAACAACAAAGGATTACAGATCAGACTCTAGAGATTGAAGAAAGAGAATGTCTTAAGAAGTATACACTAGTTAACCTTGTCCAAGTAGCGCATACATGTGGGTTCACATAACAAAAGGAGCGTATACATATGCACACACATTCACATAAGGAAAAGCGCATATGTGATGGAAAATTAAGGAGAATGAATACCAGGGGTTCCTACCATGGTATTGACCCATGGTAATGAGCGTGATAAAGAATCTTGATACCATCAAAGAATACCAACAACATAACTATGGTTTTGGTCTGGGGTATTAACAAAGGATCTATGTATATGAGAAGGAGAAGATCAAAGGGCTAAGTTTGCAAGGAATGAATATATTATGAAGAGTTAGATCAAAAGAAAATATGCATGTTATGGGTTTCTGGTGCTTTTCTTGATCTAAACTAAGGATGCACCTAAGTGGTTGATAATGGATGAAATCCAATGATGGATAAGGATCATAAGACTTGAAATGAATTACAATTATGTGGTCTGATAATGGATAGTCTAGATCTGATTGCTAACACATGTTTTATCCTTTATATGTTATGATCTGGGTATGACTAAATTCTGGAATAGCAACGAAGTTGTAAGTTAGTATTTGTAGATCCATACACTAGTTCACCTTGGTGAAGGCACGTATACATGCTGGTTCATCACTTCGAAGTACCATATACATTATGAAATATGATTTTTGAAGTTGTTGTTGGTTCTAGTTGTTGATGGAGAGTTCTGGGTTTTGCTCTGTGTTTTGGAGACAATGATATGATTGTTTAGATTGATTGATTGTGATTTGCTTCAGTGTTGATGGGTTTTCAATGATTGGTTGCATTATAGTGGTGATTGGTTTTGAGCTTCAATGTTACTAATGGGTCCAGTATGAAAATTTGATGAAAAGTGGTCTTCATATTGTGTTGTTGTGTACCAGGAGTATCTAGTCTGAAAATTTATGAAATGTGGTCCCTAGAGGAAGAGAGAAGGTGGTAGCCCTTTGTAGGTCGCCGCCTAAGTAACAGTAAACATATCGACTAGTACAAGATCTAGGGGGTTGTAGCTACCTTCCAGTAGCAACTGGAGGTTAGAGCCTTCTATAGATCGGTGCCCACATACTAGTAAACATATCGACTAGTACAAGAGCTAGGGGGTTGTAGCTCCCTTCTAGTAGAAGCTAGAGAACAAGAGAACATTGTAGCCTTCTGTAGGTGGGTGCCTACGTACTGGTATGAGTCTGTGCGAGTATAGGATTGTAAACATGTTTTTCTTATATTAAAAGAAGACAGAGATGACAACAACAGGTGGTTTTTCTCTCGCATTGGTTTTGCACCTTAAATCTTGGTGTTCACTGTGTTGCTTATGTGTGATGGTTTATTCTTTTATTACTGCACATGGTTACTATTTAATGTTTAATAAAGTAGTGATGCATTGATTAAAGATCAACATATGATGAATTAACTAAATCATAAGTTCATTGGATATATGCTGGTTGCCTTAAGAACAGTTGCGTGCACACGTGATTTCCCTTCACTGAAGTAGCGTATACAAATCTGATTATGAAATGAAAAAGTTATTGATTTGTAAATATTGGTTCACCCCGCCCTTCCACCCCCCCCCCCCCCCCCAGTATTATTCCCAACAATGGATCCCACTCTTGTTGTTTCAATATATCACTGTAGTGTCTAGGACCTACCCAAATAGCTCTCCAAAGAGCTTCCTCAACCAGATTGCTTCATATTTAGCCATGCTAGGGGCAATGTACTCTGCCTCAGTGGTACTCAATGCTACAGACTTCTACTTCCTACTCATCTAAGATATCATGGTAGATCTAAGGCTAAAACAACATCTAGAAATACTCTTCCTATCAAAAAAATTTCCTACCCATTCAGCACTGGTATATCCATGAAATCAAACATCTTTAGCATAATATCTCAGAACAAGGGTTATCGTCCCTTGCAAATATCTCAAAATGTGTTTGGCAGAGATCTAATGTGCATGGAGAGGGTCGATCATGAATTGACTCAATGTGTTCACTCTATAGCATATGGCTGGACAGGTGTTCACTAAGAACATCAGAGCCCCATTAAATTGTCTATACTCAGATGGCTCCGGAAAATCATGTTATACAGTAATTTTTCGTATTCACTATCTCATACCCTGAGTTGTCGAAAATTTCCCAAAATGTCGCAAAGCGATAAAAACTGTCAATTAATTCACCATGAAAAACATTGATTAGAGCATCCTTGAAGAAAAGAATAAAAATTTACTTGAAGTAATTCTGGAAGAGCTTGTCAAAAACCCCTATTTGCAAGCATAACGATACTTTTAATAGGAAAACCCATGCTGGTACCCTTTGGTCTAACTAGTGACTAGCGTTGGCAATGTGACTTTGGATATGAAAATCCATGATGATCCTCTTTAGGCAGTTTCTCCAAAAATGGAGCACAAGCTTCTCTTACTAGAAGCCTCGAGAACAATGAGCTAGTTATTGTTGAATAAGGGTATGGTCGAGTTCTCCCATTTTGAGTCCTTGATCCTACCTTTAGGGATCTTCCCCTTAAGATGTGGAACTTCTTCCCCCTTTTTTTGATCCCTAACTCTCTCTCCTTCCCTATAAATGCATTCACTTACACCCTCAAATGGTTTTTCAGATTAGATTGGTCATGTTGTTGCCAAATTGTGCCTAATTGCTGCCAATTTGTGAAGGAGAAATGAGAGCTTTAGAAGTCTTGGCTTGGACTTGGAAACCCATCCCAAAGGAGGCTTACAACATCAAGGTAATGGTTGTATGCTTCCATCTTGTGTTAATTATTAACACAATGCATGGTTTCTTTCCATAAGCATGTAAATGACTACTTGCTTAGTATGATGCTTCCTGATCTGTCATATGGTTTACATTAGAATGCATATGCTATGTTTTTCCTTTGTTGTCTTTGTTTGATCTCTCTTGCAGGTATCTGTTCACAACATAATAGAGAGGATTGAGCTTGGAAGTGAGGAGATCAAGATCGACATCGAAAAGTGACCACATAGGAGTGAGGTAGGCCATCTTTCCTCTCTCATTTCATTCGAATTAAACGTGAGATTTATGCATGTATGTTTTAGGTTTTTCCTAGATCTACTCTTTGGAATAGAAGGATCACTTCTATCTGTAGAAGGGATTGCCTAGTTAACAAATCGGGTCCTACAAATTCTCCACATAACTTCTTGAAATTCATTTCCATCGGTGTGGGTAGAGACTTGCATTCTATCATTCCAAATCTTTCCAATAGCTTCACGACATATTTTCCTTGTGAAAGGAAAATCTCACTGGGTCTTTGCCACACCTCAAGGGCTACAAAGTAGTGCATGAGTCCAAGGTCCTTCACCTTGAATTCAAAGGTTAGCTCCCTGTTATAGACATATTTAGGCACTGCAACCCCAATCACATATGTTAATAAACCAAGGGCTTTTAAACCCCTAAAAGTGCTGTTTCATACCCTAAAGGATCATGGTCAACTGATTACATCATTTCCCTGAAGTTCCACTTGAAAAACTACTCAGAATTGGTCAAAACCGACCCATAGAGACTGCTCCTTGGTCAAGGTGCGATGCATCTCACCTATTACACACGGAGGGTGCAATACATACTGAAAAGGCCTTCTGTAGGGTGCGATGGGTGAGATTATACAAATGGCAGAGACAGTTGGCTAAGTGGAAACCTAGAGAATCTTCTAGAAACTTCTCATATGACACTTGCCTCTCTGAATTCGCCCAGGGATGAGTAAGAGATCTTGAAATCTCCTAGTGGAACCAAGAACTATCAGTGAAATGACACTAATCAAAAACCCAGAAGCTAACTCACCCCCCTGCAAATATCTATATATGGATCCCTCATCACAGAGATCTAGAGGCTGGAATTTTGTAATTTGTAAGGAACTGTTGTTGGTTTCTCTGTGAGACATTGTATTGTTGGGTGATCTTGCTTTTCATGAGGTGAAGAGGGCTTTCATGCTGGGAGGATGATGCTAGATCAGACAACTGGGTTGTAATCCTCTCTTCTACTTCTACTATCAATAAGGTTATTTGAGTTTTCTTCCATGTACTTGTGTGTTTATGAATATTGTATTTGTGTATACAATTGCATGGCTAATGTACTTCTGATTCTACATTGTTTATGGTATCATAGATCTCTATGCTTTGATGGTTTCTTGTTGCTTTGCCTCTACAGGTGTACTTTGAAGTGGGACAAGTGAGAAAGGAGTGGCAAGCTATATCAAAGGAGAGAGGAAACAAGCACGGAGCCAAGCGAAAGATTAAGGTTGGTGCTTTCTGCTTCTCTACTGTCTATCATCCACAAAGGAAAACACAAGTTACTTTGAATTGTTTGTTTCTAAGATAGCTACCCGTCTTAGTGGGACTAGCAGATCAAATAGAAATTAGTTTTCCTGGAAACACTCCCTCTTACACTTGATCATCAGGGGCTCACTGCCTATCAAGAATACATCGTCAAGATATAAAACCAAAATCAACGACATATCTAGGACTACCTTGAAGTAAAGGTTGGGATCGACATTGCTTCTTGTAAAACCCAGCGTCACCAAATAACTGTCTATGTGGGCGTACCATGCTTTGGGGGCTTACTTCAAGCTATAGAATGCCTTATTCAACCTTCAAACATGTGTCTTTTGATCCTCTACTTCAAATCCATGTGGATTCTCAATATATACTTCTTCTTGTAACATGCCATGGAGGAATGAAGTCTTCATATCCATCTGATGAAGGGTCCATCCTTGACTTGTGACAAGGGAAACTATTGAACGAATGGTTGTATATTGAGCCACAGGTGAAAATATATCATCATAATCTTCTTCTCAAGAGGAGGAGAAGGAGGAAGGTCCCTTGCTTTCCTAAGGGCAACATCTTAATTAAACGTTACATCCCTGCTAATTTCAACCTTCCTTTGACCAAGAATATATATTCCATGGGGGATTCATAGAATGAACCTATGACATATCACGTGCGTTTGTCGCATATTTAACAATACCCTTAATTTGAAAAAATATTGGAAAATACCTCTAGAAATCACATTTTTTAACCCCCTACCAATACGAACCCAATATAACTTCCCAATTTAAAAACCCCTAATTTCACAGGATATTGTAGGTATCCATTTTTTCATTAACATTTTTTATACCCCTTTATATTTTTTCATTAACTTCAAGCTCCATTTTTTATACCTACCAATATAAAAACCCTTTACCCCCTATATATCCCCTATATATTACATGATTTTTTCCTTAATAAATACCCCCCAATATGAATGCACGTGATATAGTATTGCTCCCTCAATGAAACCCTCGTGATATATTCTAAATGCTTTAGAATTTTCACAATATCCAACAAATGTACCTTTCCTTACGTGGCTTCCAACTTGTTTCTTTTATCCTTTGGCACATGGAAATATACAGGGAAGCCAAAGATATGGAGATGGCCAACATCAGGATTGACACTAGTGAACCCTTCTTCAGGGATCTTGTTGTCCAATGCCTGATGAGGCACCCTATTTTGAACATATACGACATCATTCTTTGCTTCTCCCCAAAGGAACTTCAACAACTTTTGATCATGGAGCATGGCACGGGTGACTTCCACAATAGACCTATTCTTTCTTTCATCTACTCCATTTTGTTTGGGATTATAATGCACAATCGTCTCTTTCTTGACACCTTCCTTCTTGAAATAATTGATGAATTCTTTCGAAATGTACTCTCCACCATTATCAGATATGAATATATTTATTTTCTTCCTTATTTTATTTTCGACCAAATCTTTGAACTTGAACATTTCAAAGGCTTCATCCTTGTGCTTGAAATAATATATCCACGTCTTTCTTGAGAAATCATCAATGAAGGTGATGTATTAAATATGACCACCAATAGAATGCATGGGCATTGGACCACAAATGTTGAAATGAATGAGATGGAGGATTCCATTTGTCTTGTTTTACATAGAGGGGAATGGTCCCCTTGTCTTCTTTCCATTGGCACAACCTGGACACACTCCATCATGTTGGGATTGAACATTGGGAATACCAAATACCAATTTGTTCAATTTTAGAAGAGCATCATAATGTAGATGGGTTAATATTTGGTGCCATGGCTTGCTTAGATGATTAGTATCATGAACCAATGCTAGAAAAGTTCTTTCAGTGACTCTATAGAGTCCTTCAAATCTTGATCCCAATGTGAATGCATCTCTCATAGGTGATCCAACAAGCCAAGTAAGAATATTTCCCTTGATGAAGACACTTTTCATCATTTTGTCTTCCAAAGTGGATATTGATACCAAATTCTTCTTCAACCTTAGCATATACATCACATCATGAAGCAAAATAGATTCCTCGGAATCCAAATGAAATTTGATGGACCCAAAGCCTTTGACAGAATGAGTGGATTTGTCTCCAAGAATGGTTTTCAAATTTGACTCCCTCTCTACCAAAATAGAGAGAACTTCCTTATACCTAGAGAAATCATGAGTGGTCTCACTATCAACCAACCAAACTATCCCATGAAACTGGAGGAGAAGAACTAGTGAGAGCATAAATAAGAATATATTCTGATTGATTACCAACTTTAATTTCATACATGGAGTATCTTGACCTCTTTTGAGGATGATAATCTTCTTCATGATTAGTTGGAGCATCTCTTTTTCTTCTTTTGTCTCTTCCATTGTGATCATTCCTTTGGTCATCTCTTCTTGTTCAATCATCAAACCTATTGTTGTTGCTTCTAGTGTTGTAGCGTGGATCATTGTTCTTCCTGGGGAAATATCAATCATACTGACCTTTCTTGTGATAATTATAACATTCAATGTGAGATGATGCTCTATAATTCCTACTCTTTGTATTTCTGGGAGGAGGATTTCTTGAATTTGATGGACCTAATCTTCCTTTCTTCCTCTTGTTTTGAGTGACGAATGCATTGGGCTCTCCTTCTTCATGCTTTTGAATCATTCCTCTTGATATCATCCTTGATTCTTCTAGAGTGAGATTTCCAACAATTTCATCAAATGATAGGAAGGTATTGTTATTGATTATAGTAGTAATGAATGTTTCCTAGATGGGAGGGAGACCTATAAGAGTTACAATCACTAATTCATTGTCAAACACAGTTTCTCCAACTATTTGCAATTTATCTCTAATATGAGATATTTGTATAGTGTAGGATTTCATATACTCTCCTTTGTTCATCTTCATGTATTTGAATTTATCTTTCAAGGAATCAGATGATTTCATTCAATTTTTTGACTTCATACATGTCAACTATCTTATCATACATGTCCTTATACTTCTTGAAATTTCCAACATATGCAAGTAAATTATCTTGTAAACCATAAGCTATAATTTTCTTTACTTTTAACTTACCTTTCTTGTACTTGTTCTTGATAGCAGTAGAAGAATTCTCTGGAGACTCAGGTAATTTTCCTTGAATGTATTCCAAAACATCATTGTTATCAACTATAATCCCCAACCTGATCTTCCATGTAGAAAAGTTAGATGACTCGCCCAACCTCTCATGCTCCTTGAAGAAAGAGGAAGACATATTGACTTGATTAGATAGGTTCCTCTAACTTTCCAAGATGGTTGTTTCAATTCTTGTCTCCTTTTAGGCTTGTCCTTAACCTTAGCTCTAATACCATGTTAAATTCCACACTGCTCTATGTTATTTGAATCACTTTAGCCCAATTCATTTCTTCAATTATCAATCTTTTCAATAACAATTAATATTTCCAATCATCAATTGTAATTGAATATAGAACATTAAATGAAATGACAAGGGAGATAATCAACACATCAACAAGAGACACCAAATTTCGTCAAAGACCAGGGAAAAACCCCACAAGGGGGAAAACCCTTTGAAAATTATTTTTCTATTAGATTGTCATAAAATGTTCAGTAGAGAGTAAAATGAGTCCAATACAAAATCATCTAGCAAAATTATCCCAAAGATATTCAAAAATATGTTCATAGCATCAATATAGATCAAATATAACTTTTCTTATCTGCGATAAATTGTAGTAAATTGCGTTCAAATGTCAAATTTTAGCCCTAGAGCCCAACTGCATAGTGGAAGAAGGATGCGTGTGGATGAGAGCTTTGAACTACACTCTTGAGCCTACAAGCTTGCGTTTACAACTGAATTTTTTTTTTGACAAGCTTGTGGTTGTGACCCAAAAAACCTTACAACACGTGTGAGCTTTGGACCCTGTATTTTCGGACCGGTACAAACCACTTTCCTCAACCCAACCTTAGACCTGCGAACAATCAATGAAGAAGAGAAGAATATTATGCTTGTGATGTCCAAATGAGCTTGAGGTTACGTGTATTTATAGGCTTCCAAGGGTGACCACTTTCTTGTTAGGGCCGACCTATCCAAATGTACATATGTGGACTTTTCTTTATAAGTACAGTTTCCCTTGTCAAAATTGAGTGCTTTAACAGTCAAAATTTGTCCTCTTGAAAAGAGGAATATAATCCCATGGTTGGAATTTGTCATTGATCTTCTAATTTAACATTATCTAGAGTGATATTTGAGCATACCACTAGAGGAGGAGTTTGTAGTTCCAAAGGAGGATCCTCAGTTAGACCCACATAGTTATATCTTTCTCAAAGACAAGAGGATATTCCAGGAGGATGATGTGGAGCATCTAGATGTGGAGGAGAAGATAGTAGATCGAGTGGAGGCACCCACTCACACAGAGTTTTCCAGAGAAGGGAGGAAGAGGATTAAGATGGTTGATAGGTTGGTGCAGTAAGCTCACGAGTAGTTTGGAGCTCCTAGCTCCTTGCACAGATAAATTATATCACCAGAGAGATACACTGGATATATGGCACTCATTTCATAGTTGGTCGATTTTGAGCCATCTTCTTTTGAAAAGATATTTTCCCACTAGCTGTGGGTAGATTCCATGGTGGAGGAGCATAAATCCATCATGAAGAACGATTCTTGGAAGGTTGTGCCTAGACCTGAAAGAAATTACATTATTGGTTGTAGGTGGTTATATAACGTGAAACATGCAATTGATGGTAGTATTGAGAAGTACAAGGCTAGGTTTGTTGCCAAAGGCTTCTCACAGGTGGAAGGGATTGATTATGAGGGAACATTTTCCCCTATGGTAATATAATCATCTATTAGGACCATACTTTCATTGGTATCATAGTTTGGGTGGAGGATCCGCCAAATGGATGTTAAAACTACCTTCTTGAATGGGTAGTCAATGAAGAGAACTACATTGAGCATCCTGAGGGGTTCGAGACCTTTAGTAGTGAGACACATGTTTTTAGGTTCAAGAAAGCCCTATATGGTCTCAAGCAGGTATCTCGTTCTTGGTACACTCACATAGATTCTTATCTTAGTGGATTGGGCTTCACTAAGAGTGAAGTAGATTCCAATATTTACTACATTGTGGTATATGGTTGTCTTCTCATATTAGTTCTCTATGTGGATGATTTGATACTAACAAGAGATGATAGGTTGATTCAGTATTTCAAGGAGGACCTTGCAAGAGAATTTGAGATGAAGGATATGGGTTTGATGAACTACTTCCTTAGCTTGGAGGTGTGGCAAGGAGATGGACAAATATTTGTTGGATGGGGGAAGTACACCTCCAAAATCCTTCAGAGAATCCATATGTAGGATTGCAAACCCACAAATACTCCTCTAGGTACTAATTGGAGGAAAGAGTATGATTCTACATGAGAGGTAGTAGATGGCACTATCTACTGATAGTTGGTGGGGTCCTTAATGTACTTGGTGAACAGAAGGCTTGATCTTTGTTTATTGTGAATCAACTTAGTCAGTTCATGGTGGAGCCTTCCAAGCTTCACTAGAAAGTAGAAAAACTTGTTCTTAGATACCTCAAAGGAACAACAAACTTTGGTTTATGGTACATGCATACTGATGAAATGAAGCTCCAAGGATTCACAAATGTATATTGGGTAGGGAGTCCCTAGGATAGGAAGAGCACATCGAGAGTAGTCTTCAATGTTGAGTTAGCAACAATTTCTTGGTATAGTAGGAAACAAATATCTATAGCACTCATCTTAGAAGAGGCTGAGTATATGGTTACTAGTCAAGTAGCATGCAAGGCTATTTGGACGAGGAAGATTTTGGTGGTCTCTTCAGTCAGTATATGGAGCCTACATTGATCTAATGTGACAATCATAGTTGTATAAAACACTTTGAAAATCCAGTCATTCATGATAGGTCCAAGCATATAGACATGAGGTATCATCACTTGAGATACTACGTACAGAGGAGGATTGTTATGTTATAGTACATCCCTACAGAGGAGCAGGATGCAGATATTTTGACAAAGGCTTTGTCAAGAGGCAAGTTCGAGTTCCACGTGAGAAGGATTGGGTTTGTTCAAAACCCTTTTCTTGCTAAGAGAGAGTGTTAAATTGTAGAAAGAAAAGGCTTCATTTGACTCGTGCCTTAGTTAAATGGAGAAATTTGAATTTCAAATTCACCAAAATGACTTGAGTTGCAGTTAGCAAGAGTGACATGACCAAGTCACTCAGATAAGCCATTCAATTCAAGTTTGTGGGCAAGAAGTATAGTTGTGTGCAAGTTGGTGGCTAAGATATAGCTATCAAGTGGAGTTATATTTAGTGAAATTTATCTAAGCTCTAGTCTAGAATATAGTTAGTATGACTTCAGTTGAGTAGTAGTAACTATTTTTAACTCACTGATCTCTCAGTTAACTAGTCAATTTACTAAAAATAGCCCTAGTCATGCATGCAATTTGAATTGCCTAGTGGAGTGGAGGAAAAAGGCACAATTGTAATCATTATTTTATACTAGTGAGTGTACATAGTTTTCATTGAGAAGGTGAGTTAATTCTCTTGGGATTTTCACAAGGAGATAAGAGCTTTCCCTATTATTGTAGAAATTGCACAAGGAAATAGGAGGAAGCATGAGGTCTATTTTGTCAAAGTGTTGGCTGGAGAAAACTCAGGAGGAGATCAATATTGTAATTCATATTGAGCTTCAAGCATTAAAGTAGTCATTGTAAGAGATCATTGTTATCATCTGATATAATACAAACAAAGGAGGGGTTTTTCTGAGTTTTGTTCCCAGTAAAATTGTGTTCATTGTGATTGAATGATTGCACGTGTTTCTATTATATGTTTTCCCTTCTACAAATTGAGTAGAAGAAATTTATGTCTATTGTTTTTAGTTCGAATTCATTAGCACCTACAAATTTCAAATTATTTCTACATTAGGTAGTGAAATTTATGTTGGTATACCCCATTGGTGGTGAAAATTGGGATGAACAATGGAATATTACTTTCATATCAACCTTAACACACACCTTGAAGTTGGTACAAATGAATTACAATAACCATTTGGAATTAAATCCTTATTGAACTATTGGGTGGACATATCTACAAAAGGATGGATATTAGAATGAAGCCTTAGGAACTCAATCCATAAGAGGCAATGTTCCTAGGAATAATTATTAGGGTTGAAATCAAAACACAAAGACTAAACATATATAAATATACCAAAATTGATCTTGGAGCTATGTTAAAGGACATTCAATGCAATAACATCAAAGTTGAAGAATAAGTAAGAGCACCTAGACCAAAAACCCTAGTATCAATTCATGGAAATCTCCTTAGTATCCCCATTTAATATCACCCATTTGTTAAAAGTGTCTCAATCAAAATTCAATGTAGAAAAAATAAAATGAAACCCTCTTATGCTCTAGATTTTGATGACCCTATTGATACTTATTTTTATGGGGTATGAACAAAGTACATCATCTACATGTGACTCGTTCACTAGAGTTGTATTTGTATTTGGCACTAATTATATATTTGCAGCCTAAATAAAAGGACTAGTGGTAAGGTTAGGGCTTCCATGCACATCAAATTTCTTAATTGAGGGTGAAGGATTATATACATTGATAAGCATCCCAATTTCCTTGTTGAAAGTTGTGGGATGGAGGTAGAACAATGAGGGAAGTCAAACCAATATTAAACAGTGGGGTACCTACCCCACTATTGTTGAAGGGCCTTAATCCATGTATTAACCAACACCTTATTGAGGTTTCAAAGGGGCTCTCCAATATATATCACATGGTATTCTCCTCAAACAAAAAAAGGCCTAATTGGGGGGCCCTTTAGTGAATAGAGAAATCCTTCATGGTATCTTCTTGATGTGCATCCATGTTCACCAAAAAGGGTTAGGCATAGAGTGTCATGCTCCTATTGAGTGATCATGCAATTGATTTCCTCACCTCATAGCCATCAAGTGAGATGAAATTGTGAATGGGATTGTGATCATAGGGTTTATTATGCTTTATATACACCTACCTCTCATAGAGAGGGTTATCTAAAGAAGAAACTCTTTCAAACTTGATACCATATACTTAGGATGATTTGGGAGAGGGATCTCTCATATTGCACCAAATAGGGCTCACCTTTGCACACCCTTGATTAAATTCCACTTCAACAATAGTCATACAACCTTTATCCACTTCCTTGAAAGGTTTACAAAGAATACAGGAATCAAGCTCATGCCCTCTTACTCCCTAGTGGTCTTGATACACTTCATGTGATTCCTTATCTTATCTTGACAAAATTTATTTTCCTCACACTCTGATCAGTTCACTTAAGCATGTCATATTCTTGTTAAAATATCACTCAAAATACTTATAAATATAAGGTTAAAATAATCCTCTACTTATCTTTAGTATATTTTTTTTGTGTTTGCTAAGTTGTGTGAGTCTTAAGATGACTACATAATTAACCTTTGGCTTGAGAAACTGCGACCCACAGGCATCTAAGTCGTCAAAATCACCTAGGGATTGCACCTCGCCTGGGCCACACCAACTCTTAACAGGGCTAGATTTTTTCCATAAAGTTTCGAACCCGTAACCTTCACCTGGCAAAGTGCCTTAATAGTATACCTCATCATCATCTATTCTATAGCCCATAAAAGTTTATCTTAATTTATTTTTAAAAATAATTTATTCATATACTAATAATAAAAATATATACATAAAAATAATAAATCTTCTAAATAACATATAAAATCATAATTCACCTGAGAAGTCGCTCAGAGAATTCACCTGTGTCTCATCCGCTGCAATACATCCACGCTCCATTCTTTCATGACCGCCACCCTGAACCTTGTATCATCAGATCGTTTTCTCCTCCAAAATCATTTGCTCTGTTCTGTATCATAGATGTGGGATTCATAAGGCCCTCCTACGACGGGTCACTTCTTGTCGACGTCAACTCATTATCCGAGAGGTTGACCTAGGAACAACCCTTTCGGTACTTTGAAGCTTGCATGCCTCAATGGCAAGTTTCTCACTTCCAATGACAAGTTTACATCAATGGCCTTCGACCGAAAGATTTTACGTGGTGTTTGATGCCAAGTCCCATTTTCACACCACGTGAATTGTACTGTCGTACCTTGAGGGTCATCATCATCATCAGTGATTCCTCTCGCGTCTGTTAACATCTTACATTATTGGCTGGTAATCAGGTGATGTATTTCCATGTTCGACTCCAGAACATCTTTCACATGGATCAACTTGTACTCCGAGTGAAGATTGAACGAGTTTGAAGACCCTGGATCTAGTTTCATCCATCTAGGCTGCGATATATTCAGGAATATAAAGACATCAAATGTACATCATTGCCAAACAAATGATCATCTTAATCAAAGGATGATGACTCTGTCTGAATCATCAGTCTGCTACACAAACGATTACCTATCCTATGTACATGGAATGAATTTATAAAGCTGAGCATGGGAATGCCCGCCTTAGCTAGATCGTGAAAATATTATGAAGATAGTGTATTGTATTGTATCTTATTACAGGTCGCCTTCCAACTCGAAAAAACTTCGGATCCTCATAATAAAGCATTTCACCCGACATCAAAAGATTAACGACCTCATGCTTTAGGGGGCAACTGTTATAGACATTTTTGGGCACTACAACCCGAATCATACATGTCCATAAACCAAGGGCTCCTAAGTCCCTGAAAGTGTTGCTTCACACCCTAAAAGAACAAGGTCAACTGATTACATCATCTCCCATAATTTCTCCACAGAAAACTGGTCAAAACTGGACCATACAGACTGCCCAGTGCAGAGGGTGTGATTCATCTCACCTGCTCAGTGTAAAAAAGTGTGATGCATACTGGAAAGCCCTTCTATAGGGTGTGATGGGCGAGAGTAGACAAATGGTAGAGATAGTTTGCAAGGTGGATGATCATGGAATCTTCCAGAAACTTCTCCTGTGACACTTGCTTCTCTGAATTCGCCCAGGGATGAGTAAGACATCATCAATATCCAAGTGGAATCAAGAACTATTAGAGAGAAGACACTAATCAAAAACCCAGTAGCCAAATCACCCCCCTGCAAACATCTATATATGGATCCCTCATCACAGAGATCCAGAGGCTGGAATCTTGTATCTTGTAAGGAAGTGTTGTTGGTTTCTTGGTGCAAAATCATAGTGTTGGGTGATCTAAGCTTTTCATGAGGTGAAGAAGGGATTTCATGCTGGGAGGATGATGCTGGGTCAGAACAATGGGTTGTAATCCTCTTTGCTATTCTTGATATTAATAAAGCTATTCAATTTTTCCTCTACATTCTTATATTTTTGATGATATATGTGTTTGTGTGGTCAATATATATCTGGTCCTATATTGTTTATGATTGTAGATCTCTATTCTTTGATAGTATTATGCTGCTTTGATTCCACAGATGCTCTTTGAAGCTAGGTAAGTGAAGAAGAAGCGGCAAAGATCTGTTAGAAGGGAGAGGAACTAAGCAAGGAACCAAGCGCAAGACTAAGGTTGGTGTCCTTTGTTCCCCTCTTATCTACTTCTCATAAAGGAAAGCGAAAGTAGTTTTGGTTTGTTTGTTTCTAAGATAGCTACCCATCTTAGTGGGACTAGCAGCTCCGAGTGGACACTAGATTTCCTGATAACAATATGGGACAAGATTGTTCTGAGTTATGAAGGAGATGATTAGGTAAAACGTGCAAAACTTCAAACTCTCATAATTCAATATGAAAATATCAGAATGCACAATGATGAAAGTGTGGCTAATTATTTCTTACGTATAGATGAGATTGTTAATTGTATGAAAAACTTGGGTGACGAGATAAAAGAAGTTACTTTGGTTGAAAAGGTTCTAAGATCTTTGTCTTCTAAGTTTGAATCAAATTTTTCTGCCATAGAAGAAAAGCAGAATCTACAGAGCACTACCATGTCACAGCTGCATGAAATCCTAACTGCTTTTAAAATGAGAAAAGGGAGACCATCAGACATGAGAGAATCTGCATTCAAAGCCTCAAGAAAAGGAGAATACAATGAGTTAGGACATATGTCAGAAGGAGAGGAAGAATCAAAGTTTGTCAAGAACCTTCAAAGGTAAGCTACCTTTTAAATGCTTTGCTTATGGAAGAGTCGGTCACTATGCAACCAAGTGTCCTCATAAAGATAAGCTTGACAAAGGTAAGGAATGAGTTAGATGGAACAAAAAACAGAATGTAAGTAAGAAGAGCTATTATACACATGAAGACAGTGATGGATTCTCAAATAGTAATGAAGATGAACAATGTAATGATTATAGACTTTTGATGGATTTTGAAGATGATGATTTCTTAGATGCTATGGATGAAGAAGGTCTTTATGAAGAAATTTATAAACTTAAAATTTGTTTAGAAGAAAAGAATATGATTATAGATACTCTGACATTCGAACTTGCTGAAAGGGAAAAACACAATGAAAAGTTAGAATGTGAAATTGTGGGACTTAGAAAATATATTGAGAAAACAAAAGCTCTTAATATTAGATTTGCTAAAGGATCTGAAACTTTAGATGAGATTATCAAAGTGCAACATTCTCCTCTAATCAAGACAAGTCTTGGATATACT
Source organism: Pinus taeda (assembly GCA_000404065.3). Lineage (NCBI taxonomy): Eukaryota > Viridiplantae > Streptophyta > Pinopsida > Pinales > Pinaceae > Pinus > Pinus taeda. The sequence goes on from APFE030005327.1 coordinate 255,723, forward strand.
GAAGAAGCATCTCAAGCACAGAAACCATCCACCTCCAAAAGTTATCTTGTTGTAGCAAGGAGAAGTGAACAGGTTGACAATCGACAACAAAGGCATAATGCAGATCACCAGATAAATCAGGGACAATTTGCTCCAAGAATGAACATAGATCACCATGTAAATCGGGGGCAATATACTTTAAGGATGAACAGAAGCTACAAACAACTACAGGTAAATCATTCTCAATTTGCCTCAAGAATGGATGTCAATGGAAGCTACAATCATTTGGTCAGTAGGTTTGATAATCGCAGGAATTTCTTCAATGACCAATGTTTCTCTTGTCATAACTTTCGATACAAAGATGCTCAATGTGTTGCCTACAAGACCATCATGACTAGAGAAGCTCAAAAACGAAGGAGTATGACTGGGATCATGAAAAGGACCTACAATAACTTTTTTGCTCTTGAAAATGAAATAGAATGTTCTATTTGTAATGACTTTGGTCATGAAGATTCTGAATGCAGGAGTAGGTTTCGGCAAACAACTCAGAAGGAGCAAACTTCATCGAGTCCCAAAACATGGAGAAAGAAAGAACCACAACTAGAAAGATGTGGTATAGCCTTATATGCAGAAGGGCAGGAAAATCAGTGGTACATCGATAGTGGATGCTCGAAACATATGACAGGTGATAAAGAAAAACTTCAGCCATATAGTGCCTTAGAAAAGGAAAGGAAGGTCTCATTTGGAAATGACACCCCTGCTCTCATAAAAGGTAAAGGTTCTGTTCTTTTGAAAGAAAAGGTAAAAGCTGTAAATGTTATGTATGTTGATGGCTCAAATGGATGTATTGATCGTGAGCTTGATACAGGAGAAACAATGATGAAAGGCATAAGAACTCCAAATAACTTATACATACTCAAGGGAGGACAATAAAAATGCTATCTAAGCAATAATGATGAACATTGGCTATGGCACAGAAGATTGGGACATCTAAGCTTCTCTCAGATAAGGAAAGTATGCAAGTATTGGGCGGTTCGTGATCTCCCTGACATCAGAATTCCAGACAATACAATATGCAAATCATGTTATTTTGGTAAGCAAACTAGAACTAATTTCCCTGAGAAGGAAGGATCAACTAGTAGGCCACTTGAACTTGTCCATACTGATGTATGTGGTCCATCCAGGAAAAGGTCTCCTCGAGGAGAAGAATACCTCATATTGTTCATTGCCGACTTTTCCAGGATGTGTTGGATAGGACTTCTAAAGCATAAAGACGAAGCTTTCGAAAATTTCAAAGCATTAAAAGCCTTAGTTGAAAACAAATCAGATCGCAGAATCAAATGCCTCATGTTTGATCGAGGAGGGGAATTTACCTCGAATGAATTTTTCAATTTTTGTGAAGAACATGGAATAAGAAGGGCATTCTCTACTGCAAGGACTCCTAAAAAAAATGGAGTAGTGGAAAGGATGAATAGAATGGTTCAACAAATGGCTCGTGCTATGCTTGATGAGTCTGGAACTCTCGCAACCTTCTGGAGTGAAGCTGCATTTGCTACAGTTACTATTCTCAACAAGACAAACGTCCGGGTGAGCAACACTTAGACTCCTCATGAACTTTGGCATGGTAAGACTCCTATGGCAAAATACTTCAAAAACTTTGGAAGCAAATGTTACATCAAAAGGATTAATAAAAACCTTGGCAAGTTTGAACCTAGAGCAGATGGAGGCATTCTCCTTGGTTACGCTCCCCACAGCAAAGGATATAAGTGTTACAATAAAAGACTTGGAAAAATTGTTGAAAGTATTGATATAGTGGTTGATGAAGAAGGAAACATTCCTAGGCAGGTAAAATCCAAAGATTTCGAAGATGATGAGGACTATCCTTCAACATCAAATCAGACTTATGATGAAGAAGAAACCTATGAGGCACCAGAAGAATAGATAAGGGTAGAAGAAAAGAATCCATCTAGGTACGTTCAGAAGAATCATCTAGAAACTCAAATTTTGGGGCAGAAAGAGGCAGGTGTGCAAACAAGAAGAACTATCTCAGAAGCTTCAAGCTATCTAGCATTGTTTTCCTCCACTGAACGACAAAATGTAAGTGAAGCATGCAAAGATGAATGTTGGGTCAAGGCCATGAATGAAGAACTTGAGCAGATTGAAAAGAATAATAATTGGGAGTTGGTTCCTAGACCGAATGATAAGAATATCATAGGGACAAAATGGATATTCAAAAACAAGCTAAATGAAAATGGAGATGTTATTAGAAACAAGGCTAGACTTATTTTTAAAGGGTATGCTCAACAAGAAGGTATAGACTTTGAAGAAACTTTTGCACCAATTGCAATACTTGAAGCCATAAGAATGTTCCTTGCTCTTTCTAGCTTTCAGAAGTTCAAAGTATTTCAAATGGATGTAAAATCTACCTTTTTAAATGGAGACTTAGAAGAAGAAGTGTATATTGAGCAACCAGATGCATTCATCCTTGGAAATGATCCAAAACTTGTATGTAGACTTAAGAAGGCACTCTATGGTCTTAAACAGACTCCAAGGGCTTGGTATTTTCGGTTGGACAAATATCTCCATCAACAAGGCTTTTCAAAAGGATCAACAGATAACAATCTATATATAAAAATTGATAATGATAAATTGCTAATACTTGTTGTGTATGTTGATGATATTATCTTTGGTAGCAATGAAGAAGCCATGAGTCAAAACTTTGCTTTGGTAATACAGAAAGAATTTGAAATGTCCCTGCTTGGTGAGCTGACATATTTTCTTGGTTTACAAGTCCAACAAAATAAGGACGATATCGTTCTATCACAAACCAAGTACCTCAAGCAGATCTTGAAGAAATATGGCATGGAAGATTCAAAACCAGTATGTACCCCTATGGTAACAGGATGTAGCCTTAGCGCAAATGACGATTCAGCAGTAGTACATCAACCAACCTATAGATCCATGATTCGTAGTCTGCTCTATCTGACAGGTACTCGACCAGACATCATGCATGTAGTGGGAATAGTTGGAAGATTCCAGGAAAATCCAAAAGAAGCACATCTTTAGGCGGTTAAAAGGATTTTCAAATATCTTCAAGGAACACAAAACTATGGCTTATGGTATCCTAGAGATACAGATATCACACTTCATGCATATACAGATGCAGACTAGGCAGGAAGCGTGGATGACAGAAAAAGCAGTAGTGGTGGTGCATTCTTTATGGGTTCCAGATTAGTATCTTGGTTCAACAAGAAACAAAGTTCAATTGCTTTATCTACAGCTGAAGCGGAATATGTGGCTGTTTCATCTTGCTGCACACAACTTCTTTGGATGATGTAAACTTTGCAAGATTTTCAAATCACTTGCACTCCATCTATCTCCATTTTATGTGATAAAACAAGTGCAATCAGTATTTCAAAGAATCCTGTCATGCATTCAAAGACCAAGCACATACTTATCAAATGTCATTTTCTCCGAGAACAAGTGCTGGAACAAAAGGTCAAATTGGAGTATGTTCCCTCCAAGGAATAGGTCGCTGATATACTCACCAAACCACTACCCAGGGAGACATTTGAATACCTCAGACAAAAGATGGGAGTAGCTGATGCATCATCTTGCTGTTGAAATTTGTCTGTCTCCGAGAAAAGTAGTTGTAAGTGAGTTTCATGAGGAGGATCTGCGTACATATGCCGGTTTATGTGGATACAGTCGCGTATATGTTGGTTTGAAGACAACAGTGGGCAAGTCTCAGGATGAAAAGAGTCTGATATGGTTTTGATAGAGACCATCTGGCACAAGTTCAGGGGGAGCATATATTCTTCTAATAATGCATTGTTGGCATTATCTTAGAAGATCTTGGTTCAATTTCACAGCTGTTTTTGGTTTCAGGTGGAATAGTTTCAGAGGGAGAACATGGTTGCTGGTCTAAATGATGATTGATAGATGCTGCTGGTGATATTTGTTGGTAACTATCATAGTCTTGTTGTAGATATTTCGTCTCTATGTCATGTATTTCCTTTCTTATCAAGGTCATGTAACGGCATACTTTGGTTTCCCCACTATGCCTGTGATGGATGATGTTTTATCTTGTGTAAACTTTTGGTGTATCCCCACTTGGCTGGGTGGATGAGTCAATATTGGTATATCCCCACTTGGTTGGGAGATGGATGTATGTATGAGTCTTTGGTGATAGGAAGGTCATTTATAAAGTCATGTATCTTCTTGTAGAACATCTTCTTGCAGACCTTGCCTATAGTCAGGGGGAGCATGAATAACACAACAGAGTAGAGATTTCAGCATGAACTCAGGGGGAGCATAACCCTTTGCACTTGAGGACAAAGGGGGAGAATGACTTTGAGTGACTTGGGGTTTCCATCAAGTCCAAAGGGGGAGATTGTTGGCATTATGATAGAGGTTTGGCGCTATGACACAGGTGTTGTCCTTGATGGCAACTCACTCGAATAATAGATCACTGTTCATGCTCTCAGATTGAAAGAAAAAGAGATATACACAGGATCCTCTTAACCAAGTCACGTATACATGCGAGTTAGACGACCAAAAGGCACGTATACGTATGCACACACTTTCATTCAAGGAAAAGCGTGTACATGTGGGAAAATTCATTTTTGGTCCATGGTATTTAGTCTTTGGTATTTGGACCTATGGTTTTGGACCATGGTATCTCGTCCGAAGTGTTGAACCCAGGTATTGGGTCCATTGTATTGATTCTCTATGGTTTTGGACCATGGTATGGAGTAAGGCCTAAGACTATAAAAAGGGGGAAGATATTATTGGGTAAATGTGTTCACTCAAGCATTGAATATCTTATGAAGAGGAAGATCTAGAATTGGGTGATGATGCATAGCTGGATCTGAACCAAGGAGGAACCTGAGCGTAAGAAGAAGGATAAGTTCTATTGTTGGGTCAAGATCTTAAGGCTTGAATAGTAGTATATTTGTGTAATTTTGATCTGTTATATTTGGCGCATGACTTGATCTATAAATCTGATAATATAGGTATAACTGATGTCTGAATAAGTGAAAAGGGTAAATTATCTTTTATAGATCTGTACGCAGGTTCGACACTACAGAGGCGCATATACACGCTGTATAAGTAAGTAAAAACCGCATATACGTTGGTTGGCCCTAATACATAAGTGTATGCACGCAGGTTCTACATATTGAAGTAGCGTACGTCTCATGAAATATGTTTTAGCTACCCCTATTTATTGCTACAGTGTTTTGGGTTCAGGATTGGTTTCTAGTTACAACATTCAGAGAAGTAATTGGTTGATTCAGGTTTTTGATTGAAGCAAAGGAGATTGGTTGAAGAAGATGTATTTTTGATTATTGTCATTAATGGATCCAGTTTGAAAATTTATGAAACATGGTCCCTGGAAGAAAGAGAAGCTTGTAGCCTTCTGTAGGTTAGCACCTATATACTAGTACCTCAGCTAGTACAAGAGCTAAGTGGGTTGTAGATCCCTTCCAGGAGAAGCTAGAGAACGAGAGAAGGTAGTAGCCTTTTGTAGGTAGAAGCTTGCATACTGGTATAAGATTGCACCAGTACAAAAATATTCTAAAAAGAAGTTTCTTATTAAAAGAAGATAAAGACGAATTGCAGTAGGTGGTTTTCACCCACATTGGGTTTCCACCTTATATCTTGTGTCCATGTGTGTGATGATCTGTTCTGTTTTAGCGCACCTATTTACTATTCTTATGGTTAATGAAGTTTTGATGCACTAATTAAATATCAGCATTTAATGAATCACAAGTTTATTGATATACGCTGGTTTCTTTAGATACAGTAGCGCATATACACAGTTTCCCATAACTGAAGTAGCATGTACAAATATGATTGTGAAATGAAAAATAATTGATTTGATAATACTGATTCATCCCTCCTCTCAGTATTATTTCCAACAGAGAATGCTTGGCTCACACACTCAGATTTCCTCACAAACATTGAAAAATGGTGGAAGGAAGAGCTTCACCTTCAAGGCACAAAGATGTTCCTTCTACACTGCACGCTCAAACACATTAAAGGTAGACTCAAAGAGTGGAATAAAAAGGAATTTGGTAATATCTTCAAAGCTAAAGGAGATGTGGAAAAGAAACTAAAGGAAATAAACCATATTCTTATCACAGAAGGCTATACAGATGAAAGGGAAGAGATGGTAGAGTCACTCTAGCAGGAATGGGATAACATATGTCTTCAAGAGGAAATATTATGGAGATAGAAATCCAGAGTTCAATGGATTAAAGAAAGGGAGAGAAACACCAAATTCTTTCATAGATCCACCATAGCTCACAGAAACAACAATAAAATTGTAAAACTTAAAGATCAGCATGGAATAGAAAGAAACACTCATGAAGAGATGGAGAAGGTCCTAGTCCAGCATTTTTAGAAATTTTTTTAGGAAACCTCAGAAGACAAAACCCAATTTACAGAAAAATTTGTTCAGTACATTCCTAAATTGGTTACTAGAGAAGATAATTACAATCTCAACAGACCAGTTACAGAGGAAGAAATTGAGGAAGTCATTAAAGAGATGCACAATGGGAAAGTAGTAGGCTCGAATGGCTTCAATGTGGACTTTTTCAAAGCTTGTTGGAGGATAGTTAAACTGGATATCCTGGAGGTAGTGGAAGACTCCAAACATTTTAAGATAGTCTTAAAGGCGCTCAATGAATCTTTCATAGCCTTAATCCCCAAACAGGAAAAGGCCACCTCTCCAGATAGATTTAGACCTATAGCACTATGCAATGTGGTATAAAAAATAATATCCAAAGCAATTTCCAACCATCTCAAACCACTCCTCCCAACTCTAGTGTCAGAGGAGCAAATGCGCTATGTGGAAGGGAGACAAATTCTAGATAACATAATTCAAGCACATGAAATGGTTCATTCACTCAACACCAATAAATAGGCAGGAATGATAATTCAGATGGACATAGCAAAGGCCTATGACAAACTTAGTTGGTCGTACATAAGGGCAATATTAAAAGCCTATGGCTTTGATTACAATTGGATTAAATGGGTTATGGCGCTAGTCACCACCGTTAGCTACTCAATTCTTCTCAATGGCTCTCCCTCCAAAACGTTCAAGCCTTCTAGAGGTCTCAGGCAAGGCGATTCTCTTTCTCCTTTCCTTTTCATTCTAATGATGGAAGGGTTAGGAAGAGCAATCAAAGCTTCTAAGGAGGAAGGGATAATTTAGGGTTTGAGACTCACTCAAGGTGGGGACACAGTGACACATCAACAATTTGTGGATGATACTATGCTTCAAGGCTCATCCACTGTTAAGGAAGCCAAAGCATTCAAGCAGATTCTGAGTGAGTTTGTTAGGGAAGCAGGCACAGAGGTAAGTCTTACTATATCAAATATTTTCTTTTTCAATACAAATAAATCTTTCCAGAATTTTGGGCTTTCAAAGGGAGTCACTGCTTGTGCAGTACCTAGTAGTTCCCCTCACCGACAAACCACTACACAAGGATATCTGGGAGCTTGTTCTTAATAAGCTAAAGATAATATTAGCAAATGGAAAAATAGAGCACTGAATCTAGCAGGGAGACTGATTCTAACTAAGGCTATCCTCCAAAGTATCCCTATCTATATGCTTTCAGCCATTCCAGCTCCAACTGGTGTAATTACTAATATAAGAAATATTCAGAGAGGCTTTCTTTGGGGGAAAGGTGAAGAAAAGAAGAAATGGGCCCTTATGGCATGAGACAAGGTATGCAAACCTAAGTCCCATGGTGGTTTGGGTCTTCATGACCTAGGAATTATTAACAGAGTTGTTGGAGCCAAAATCTAGTGGAGATGGCTAAAGGAAATACAAGAACCCTGGGAAAATCTATGGAAGCAAAAATATGCAAGAGGGTGGCAGGAAAAGAACCTCATTAGAATGACAAGACAAGTTAAAGGTTCTGCAATATGGAATAGGGCATGGGAGAACAGGGCCCTAGTCCAAAATCACAGTTTCTGGGAGATAAGAAATGGAAATCTGGCCTGGTTCTTGGAGGATAATTAGCAACAGGAGGACAATCTCCGAAGTGAAGAATGAGGAGACATTCACACCGATACCATCAACAAAGGATTAATGTGGGTACTTGACTATTGGGACCAATCAAGGAACAATGAGAAATGGAGAACATGGAAACTTCCAGACTACAGTGGAATGGGCATGTTGCACACTCAAGCTATAGCCCTTAAAGGTCTTTTAGACAAAAGGGAAATCTTGACCTCAACATTGGACGATCAACTAAGATGGGGAAAGAATAAGGCAGGTCTCTTCAAACTTAAGGAGGCCAAAAGGATAGGTTCAGGGCTTAACCTTCCAAACATTGATAAGACGTGGAAAGAACTCTAGGATAATCCTCATTAGATGAAAGTCAAACGGTTCAATTGGCTGGTTCAACAGGGCAAGATTCTGACATGGGATAACCTAAGAAAAAGAGGCTCTTGTGATATAAATAACAATAAAAATAACGATTGATAATAATAAATAATAATAAATAACATAAATAATAATAATGATAACTAAGGATTAAATAATAATATAGTTGTAATATAAACAATGATGAATAAAATAATATAAATAAATAATAATAAATAAGATAATATAATAATATAAATATTAATTTAATTAATATATAGTATTAATATATAATATATAAAATATGATTAATGAGTAGACAAATTTTATATAAATAACATCTATGATATATAATTATATAAACAATGCTTTAATACAAAATGTAATAAATTAATAATATAATTAAATTATAGCTAAGTATTAATAATTATATAGATTATAATATTGATACTCATTATTAAATAATAAATAATAATTATAATAAAGATTTATATATATTAACAAATAATTAAATATATCATAATAATAATAATATAAATAAATTAATAATAATAATATAAATAATGATAATATATTAATAATGATTAAAATAATATATAAATAAAGATAATAATAACAATACAAATATGATTAAATATATAAATAATAATAAATAATAACATAATAATAATAAAGACAATAATAATATGAATAATGAGATATGATTTAAATAAATATAAATAATGAAATAACAGCAATAAGCAGGCAATTAATCGGCCATATTCACTTTACATCAACCTATTACATATTTATCAAAATCCTCTTCTTTCTTTTCTCCGTACATCAGTCTTGATGATGAGTCTGGTTCTAGACTCGAAATGTCGACCAATATAAAGATGAACACTGTGGATAATCTGAATTCCTCTCAGAAACCACACCACAGTAATCTGCAATCCAAAAAAGAGGCTTTGTTGGCCCCTCAAGATGTCACTTATGTAGGCAACAGGAAGAAACTACAAATCATCTCCTAAATAGATGCACTTTCACTACAATACTTTAGAATTGGGTGGGAGAAGTCTTTGAGCAGACAGACAGAAATGTAAATGACATCATTGCTACTTTGAAAAAATGGCGTAATTTTTTTATTTTTTTTTCAGATAATGAGATCATTAACTCCTCATGGATATTGGTCCCAGGATTCATAATCTGGAATGTTTGGAAGGAGCACAACAACAGGATTTTCAAGGATAAAGCGAGCCTGGTGAGCAGCATCCTTAAGCTAATCCTTAAACAACTCAAAGAGACTGTTCACATCCTAGGAGGTGGAGCCACTGGAAAACCCACCGAACATAGAGAGGCTAGAATACTGAAGAAGTTAGAGCTCAAGGTTCATCCCCCTCAAGGTTCTATGTAGATCAAAAGAATACCTCAGTAGAAAAGGCTTCATGGCAACCCCCTTCACATGGATTTTTAAAATTTAACATTCATGGGGCATCAAAAGAGAATCCGGGAGAAGCTGGATATGGAGGGGTCATGAGGGATGAGGAAGGAAACATACAAATCATCTTCCACAATTATCTAGGAAAAGCTATCAACAATATGGCTGAGCTCATGGCGATGGAATTATGCCTGGAAATACTGCTCAAGTACAACATTCACAATGTCATCATTGAGGCTAACTCGAAATTAGTCATTAACTCAGTGAAGAGGATAAATGCTGGCGTTGCACCAGAGAAAATCTCAGGACATTGGCGGCTTCTACAAGTCTACCAAAGAATACAAGTTCACTTAAGAACGCTGAGAAATCTTAGGTTGGTGCATGTCCGCAGGGAAGCCAACAAAGTTGCAAACTGGCTTGCCAATGAGGGGGTTCGAAACAAGCATATCAACTTGTGCTGCTGGTGGGAGGAGGTAATGGATGATAGGCTGAAGGAGGAATGCTCATCCCGGGCCCTCAGCGACAAACAACAGTATCAGGAAAAATCAACAGAAAGAATTTTACTTTATGAAAATGATGGATAAGTTCACTTCAGATGGCCCATCAATGAAGATGCACTGTCAGTTTTCTAAGGGAGCTTCTAGAAATAGAGGCAGATATCTGTTCACATGAGGAATGATTCCATGGAAGACGAAGGCGTTAAAGGAAGAGATTACTGGGGTAAAAAAATGCCTGAGACATATCACCTGCTTCAGGCAACCTCTGTCTCGGGAGAAGTTTTCCCAGAAGACAAGCGATGCCATTCAACAGGAGACGCATGGAGGTGAATGGACAATGATTACCGCCTTCATCGCTGGGTACCTAGTGAGCAATTGTGTGGTCCGATTTGGTCTGTGGCCATCAAATCTAGAGAGGGAAGATCATTGGCCACCTTTTGGTGTGCAAGTTACTAGGGCCGAAAGGATAAAACCACTTATGTTTTACCACCTTCATCGGGCGCCTTCCAGACCAAAGACAGTTTTAATGAAAAGCCAGTGCTTCCACTCAAGAAGTAACACATGGCGGAGGACCGAAAAAGCAAACCTCCTTCATCACGAGGTATACAACGGGCTTTTTAAGCTGCGCGATATGAACTCCAGCTGTTGGATCAGAAGGAAAGGATTAATGGCCAACATTGATCGTGCAACTTTAGGGTTTTTTATGAGTAGTTGTGTGGGCCGATTTGGTCTATGGTCGTCGGATCTAGAGAGGGAAGATCAACGGTCACCTTTTGGTGTGCATGTTGGTGGGGCCGAAAGGATAAAACCACTAATGGTTTACCACCCTCATCGGGCGCCTTCCAAACCAAAGATGATATTAAGGAAAAGCCAACGATTCCACTCAGGGAGCAACACATGGTGAAGGACTGAAAAACCAAACTGCCTTCATCGTGTAGTATTCAGCGGGCTTTTTAAGCCGCGCGATATGGACTACAGCCGTTGGATTAGAAGGAGAAGATCAACGGTCAGCATTGATCAAGCAACTTTAGGTTTTTTTTAGAACTATGCCCCTACGTGGGTTGAATCTTGACCGTTAGATTGTTAGATGATAGCTCTCCAGTCAGTTTTGGGCAATCTAGACCTTGTCTTAGTCTGATTTCTTTTTTTTCTCGAGCACTTAGGGTATTTTCGCTCCCCTTTGTAGGAGTTGGTGCCTCTTAGCATTTGTTGTAACATGTGTAAAATATTTTTTTACTTAAGTTAATAGAAGGACCATCTCTTGCTTAAGCAAAAAAAATAATTATATTTATAATTAATTATAATTAATAATTATCTATGTATCTATAATTAATCATTAAACCAACTTAGGTACGTCTTAACACTAGATCTATTAAATGTTGAAAGATACCAAATCTCTTGATATGGAAACTTATTTTAAAATAAAAAGAGATTTGACCACTATAGATGCTTGGTAGATCCAAAATTAAGATGAATCTAGGCTATTAAGAAAGAAACAACTCTCAAGATAAGCAAGCGGAAAGCACCGCCTAACAACAAAAAAGTGAACTGGACAACCCCTCAAGCATCAACAGTTATGAGGATTCAAATACCCTACAAAATAAATTTTCATTTAACATCAAAGCAGATCTCCTAGACCAAACTTCTTCTCCGACTATCTTTAAAAGGACAAACACAATAGATTGCGAAGTTAAGACACCAATGTCCCAAGAACTAGAAGAGATGAAGGAGATGCAAGATAAAGGAAGTTGGAAGACCGTAGAGAAAAAAAGAAAGCTACAACACCAATCTCGCCAAGAAAGACGAGAAGCCAGACAATTAAGAATTAAGAAAATTATAGGTCCAATAGACCAATTTTGATCTTAGTGGACATTAACCACCACCACCATCATCATCAATATAATTTCAAAATTTCTATATTTAACAACATCATCATGCATAAACAAAATTTATTCATTTAAAATAATTCATTAATATATTATAAGAAATAAACTTCCATATTTATTGTTTTTTAAAATATTCACATATTTCAATATATTTAATAAAAACATATTCTTAATTATGCTTTTGAAATAAAACATAATCTCGAGATATTAAAAATTTCATATAATTATTATTATAATTAATATAAATAAATCATATAATATTAGAATATTTTTTTAAATTTTTATAAAATTAAAAAAATAATAAAAATTAGTAATAATATAAACTAGTAAATCTAGTCAAAGAAAAGGAATAAATAAAACAAAAAGGAAAGTACGCTAACTTAATAAGAAAATTGGAAAAGAAATAAAAACAAGAGTGGCAAAAAAAATTACTATTCCCCTTTACAATCATCATGTTAATTAATATTGTTATTATTTCTCTTCCCATTGTCTTTTACATATTTATGTGGTTTATTTTAAAATTATTTTAAATTTTATTAAAAATATATATTAAAAGTAGTTATTTTATTTTTAGTATAGTAGAGATGTAATGTTTAATAGTTTGATTTGATAAATAAAAAACAAAAATAAAATAAATAAAATAAAATGATAAAATTAATAATTATATTTATAATTATAATTAATAATTAAATAAATTTAGATTTATCTTCATTTTAGATTTATTAAACATAGAGATTAAATCTCTTTTAAGGTTACAAGAAATTTGATTTCTTTCCAGACTTGTAAATGTGGAATTAAGATGAATCAAAATTAATTGTTATAGTTTCAAGATTTTAATGTTTAACAACATCATCATATATAAACAAAATTTGTTCATTTGAAATAATTCATTAATATATTATAAATAGGTCAACTTTCATCTTTATCGGTTTTTGGATTATTAACATATTTCATTTTTTTTTAACAAGGTCGGTTATATGATATATTACCAAAACAGGTTGTAGAGAAAGCTCCAATTACATTCCTCTATATTGCAATAGTAGACTAAGCAGCGAGATGAGATCGCAGTCCCTTCTCCTTTGCTTAATTTCCAAACGTCATAGATTTTTGTAACTATTCTAGGATACTACCGGACGTATTGGCCTACTAAGAAAACAAATTTACATAACATAATTTCGCATTGGGTTTATGGCTTGTTCACTGAGTATTCTTGGGCTGCTTCATTCATATTGTTGTTGTTGGCTGAGTTTTTTCCTTCACTGCACTTGGTTTTCATATCCTTTATCTCATGTTGTTGCGCTGCCATATTTTGCTTCTGAAAGCTGTATTCCATTCTCATTTCACTTCTTAGATCTTTGAGAGACTACTGCAGCCAATGTATCATGACCTTTTTTCCTTTGCATGCTAGGCATGAGTCATTCCTGGCTACCTTCTCAGTGGTGCTAAGCTCCATCTGACTATTGTTTCCCCTTGATTTGTTGTAGCTGCCTGTGCTCCCTTGATCCATCGTTGCTCTGATTTGATAGCCTCTGCTCTGAAATTTTTGAGTAGCTGTGGATATTGTCGCTGAGCTAGATAATATGAGAGAGGGCCTATATTTATGAAGAGGGGAATGAAAATTGCAGCGAAAATTATAATTTTGCAGTAAGATTTGGATGAGGGTAGGTGATAGCTTGATCAAATAAAGAGGTTGTCTGCTGAGTAGCTTTTGCAAGAGGACAAGAAGCAGTGGGCGAGAATGAGCAGGAAAGCTGGTGCATAAGGGAAATGTGTGAGAGAGGGAGGCTGAGAAGGGTTGTGTGGAGAAGACAGCTGAGCTAGACAGCGTAGAGGAATGGGAGCTGGGGAGGTCACTACATAGAGAACATGAGACTGCGCAGAGAAGATGAGAAAGCAAACTGCGTGGGTGCTTGAGAGTCGAACAACAAACTGGGTGGATGCTTGAGAGCCGAACAACAAACATGAGGTGGTTGTGCAAAGAACATGAGATAGCCTGTGTGGGTGCTTGAGAGCCGAACAACAACTTGCGTGGATGCTTGAGGGAGGGGAGAGCATGGTTGCTTGAGGGAGTCGGACAACAAACTGTGTGAGGGAAGCTAGGTAGGGGTTGCGTGGAGAGGCAGCTGAGCAATGGGAGCTAGGGAGGGGATTGCGTAGAGAGGTCTGTGCAGAGAGTAGGGGACCACTCGTTAGAGAGAGAGAGGGGACTACGAGGGTGTGTGAGGGAGTTGTGCCTTGATGCAGACCTGGAAGCGCTGAGGGGAGTTGAGTCCTCAGACAGATGATAATTTTCACTGTGCACTATTTTTTTTAAAGTTGTTTTGTGTTGCATGCTTGCCTCCAAGTGTGTGATTATAGTGGTCCCCCATGCATTGGATTTGAGAGTTGTCCCTTGCACACTTTTTTCCTTTTCTAGCTCGGTTTCCTTCTGAGTTGAGCTTTGCTTGCTCATGAGATTTTTGACTTTGATTGAAGTTTCTGAAGTTGATCCTTTGTATTTCCATTTTTCCCTGCTTTTTCCTCTGTCCTTCCATGATTTTCTGGGATTTTTTTGGATTTTCACTTTTTTTATTTTCTTTGATTTTTGTTTTTTTTTATTTTTTCCATAATTTGTCTTGCTTTGTCCCTTTTTTCGCTAGTACATTAATCTTTTCGAATTCATTTTGATCTTATGGCATAGAGTGTTGATATTCTATATTATTCTCCTAGATTCTTCCTTCATTCATCTCCACTGCTTGATTTGCGTAAAAATCCACCTGCTGATTTTGAAGTCTCAATATATGCTTGAAATTTACACTACCAGAGTCTTCTAGATTCCTTCTTACTATTTTGATAATTCTACTCATAAAATCTTTTCTTGGACTTTTGGTTTAGGTCATTGCCTCAATTATGATGGTTGAATCTCCCAAAATTATTGGATTTTAGATTCCTTTTTTTTTAATTATTTTTGTCCCCATGAACAAGCTATACACTTCAGCCTTATTATTTGAAATTGGCCCAATCCCCATTCATATGTGACAATTTTTTTCCCACTTGGATCAAAATTTTTTGTGTAATATTCCCTCAGGTCCAAAAATATTAAAATCTAGAGGAGGGATAGCACTCCTGGTAGCTTTAACGAGCTGGAGAGGCCAACTGCTCGGCAATCTTTTCATATTTTACGAGTCAGGTGAAAAGAGCTTAAAGGAGACTCGTTTTTTAGGAACAAGTGATATTTTTAGGTAGCTGTTAATTCTAGGTAAGGTTTGGAATTTTCCAATCACGGCAGTGTTACAAGGATGGCTAACAGAATCACTCTTCGCAGTTGTTCCTCAAAAGGGTAAACAATCAAATGGAGGTGTATGATCGGCTAAATAGAGTGGAGGTGATGGTAAGAACACGACCAGGGCTCAAAAAGTTGATGATAATGCATTCGTAATGGTTATTTACCGGATATTGGTTCATTTTTTAATGAGCTTAAACTCTGGGGGAACATTTTCTCATTGCTTAGGTTTAATTTTTAACGAGCTTAAACTTCACATAAAAATTGCTCGTTCTAGTCGTATAATAAGGATGTATCATCGATAGATTCCATTTTTGTGGAGCTTGCACTTTTCAAAGCTTTGCTCTGTTCCCTTTCACATGCAAGCTAGGAACAACCAACTACTGTCCTAGGAGTTAATTAACTACTGAGGTTAGGTAGGAAAACACTTCCTTTACTTTGCTGGTGCCATCCGGCCCTTGCAAAGGTGAACGATCGATCCGACAAATCACCTAACCTAAGCAGTTGAAGTCAGCAAAACTATGGGGTTAGCGTTACGCTGGCCACTTTTCACTTGAGCGCAAAAAAGGTTTGCATGCCCCCAGGTATAGTGAAGTAGAGTTTCCAGGTTATCCTTCAATTTGCAGACAAAACATTTGCTCTGTCGGGAAAGGCCTACCTTCTAACAGAGGCATCTTATTCCGGTCTAATCCCATTTTCCTAAACGGATGGGTGTATCATACTAGTCATATATCCTCCGTGGAAACCTACCCTATACATGAAGTTTCCTGCCGAAGCAGACCAGGGTGCATGCCCCCTGGGTTTCAGTCATGGCCACCAAATTACTCGCGTTCTTCAGGTGGACAGACTGGAGATTGATGAGACATTCCTTGCATGAAAAGACCAGTTAGGGATCAGGGAAAATTTTAAGAACCCCCCCTAAATTTATAAGTATAATAAATGGGAAAATCTCCATGGTATATAGGAAAAATGGAAGGCGATTTTATCAATAATATAATATGTATATATAATGTTTTGGCGAATCTTTCACCAGGCATGGCAAATATTTTACTCAATTATAAAATCTTGTAAGATCTTGGTATTACCATGGGTTATCAAAAACCTGGAGCTTAAAAATTACTATTAGTAATTTATAAAAATTAATAAAACTAATAATTGATTTTTATTTTAACCAAGCTAAAATGTTTAACATACATTAAATTACAACATCCATTTTTACTCTGATCAAATATTTTTTCACTCTATGCTAGTTTTCATATCATGATATTTGATACCTCTCGGGGATTAGTAGATCCAAAGTAAAGATGGATCTATGCTGGTTTAATTCCCCCATTTAAATAGGCTACATTCCAGGTCAATACCATGGGTCAATACCATGTGCCATTTTGGTGAATACCATGGCTCAATACCATGTGCCATTTTTATTTTTATTAATACTAATATTAGGGTTAATAATGTTTTTTTGCATGGTACTAATAACAATCTAGTCCATGGTATTTGTCCCCTAGTATTTTTCCCATAGGTTTCACCTAAATATAATGCATTTTTTGAGTGTTCGTAAATATAAGGTGATTTATGGAGTAAATATAAAAAAAAATGTTTTATTTGTTTACCATACCTCTAGTTTATTTATATTTTTATTAATTTACCATACCCCTTTTACAAATATGGTATTTGGCCCATAGGATTCACTTAAATAAAACCTTTTTCTTGTGCTTTCATAAATAGAACGAGGGTTATGGACTAAATATAAAAAGAGGTTTTATTTATTTACCATGCGTTTAGTTTATTTATATTTTTATTTATTTACCATATCTTTGAGTAAGTATAAAATGACGTTTTATTTATTTACCATACCTCCACTTTACTTATATTTTTATTTGTTTACACTCTTGCATGTATATAAGGTGACTTATGGAGTAAATATAAAAATGCTTTATTTATTTACCATACCTCTCATTTATTTATATTTCTATTAATTTACCATACCTCTTTTATAAATATGGTATTTGGGCCTTTGGCCCATACGATTCACTTAAATAAAACCTATTCTTGAAAGTGGGCGAATGGATTCACTTAAATAAAACCTATTCTTGAAAATGGGCGAATGGAAGGTTGTAACTCCTAATTTCAAGGGCTAAATTTACCTTTTTTACCCTCTCCCTTAAAATAAGGTGGGCTATTTGAGGTGATTTGTAAAAATGTACTATGATACAAAATATTCGCCCACTAAAAATTTAAAACCCCTTAATTTGTCCAAAGGGCGAACATTCGCCCCTAAAATTTTCTATGATAGGGAGGCAAAACCTGCTTTTCAGTGCAAAAATTTTCAAAAATGCAAAAATTGCTCCAAATTTCTTGAAATTTGGGTTGTACCTTCTCTATCAAGTGTCATGCTGGGCTAAAGAGGCTTTGGCCAATATCCAAAGGCGATCATGCTCCTTTTGCCTCTTTTGCTTTTTTATTGCCTTCTTCAATTTTGCCTTCACATTCCTTATTCGTGCATTGGAACTCACATTGCGTGCCCTGTAATGGAAAACCATGTGCCTCAACAATGCTTTGTCCTTGTCGGCCTTTTCCAGTAGTCTCTCCAGGTGGATGTTGATTCGCTCAAGCCAAGACTCCCGATCATCATTAATCTCTTGCTCCAATGAAGTGAGCTCAATCCTTCTCCTTTGGATAGCTTGGTGATTCTCGCAGATGTTTTGCAACTCCAGGATTGCATGCTGATCTTCAAGCTGTTTGTTCCTCTGATCCAAGTATCTGATAATCCACTTGGCCCTCTCCAAATTGAGAGACAAGACTTTGATCTCTGTCTGCTGCTCCTGAATGATCTCTCTAAGTTCGGCACTTTCCGGGCCCATATTTGTATCATCATCATGAATGAGAATGAAGTCGGTCTCTCGTTCACCTGATGGCCCCTCATCCTACATTGGCCCTTTGCCTCTGTTCTATACATGTGATGTTGATGCTGGAAGCGAGGCCCCTTGCACACCAAGTGGAGATAACACTCGCTTCACTGCTGCAAACAAATGTCTTGTGCCCCTCTGATATGTGATGAACACGGGCACACTAATGGTCTCATGGTGCTCATACTAATGAGAAGGTCCACCTGTCTCATGCCCAACCTCTGAAAGTCCTTGTGAAGCTCTGAAGAAATCACGGGAGATGAAATCATCCCAAATGATGCCCTGTAATCAAAGCTAATGAACCACCAAAATCTTGATGAGAGCAAAAATGATAAACACTGTTAAGTTGTTGTTGAGGAGTTTTATGCTGCACAAGGGTGGTCATCCTCTCTATGTTCCAGCAAATGAAATACAGAATGTTCATCATCCGTATCCTGGTGAAATGCATGAGCAACCTGATGTGATAAGCATATAAATGAGAAAATTGTCCCTCACAGCTGAAATACTTCATGATTAATTTCATTAGTGGAGCATACTCATCTTTGAGATATCGGAAAGGGAACACTCTCTTTAGCTGCCTCAAGAAACCGAGTTTAATATATGGCTCATAATGCTGTCGGTCAATCTTCTTCCTCTTGGTCCATGGTTCTTCAATGTTGGGTATGCTGGTTGCCTGTGAGATAGATTCTGGTGTAAATGTGAAGGTGACACCAGCCAAAGTAATTTGATCTCCATGTAAATGCAGTACGAATAGATGAGCCAACTCATGATGGAATTGAACATTAGCCACCTTCTCACAAAACTCATAGCATGACTGAAACTAGAAGCAAGAGAGGGCAAAAGGGCAGGCCTGAAATTTTGTAAGGGTGGTCGGTTCTTCTCTAAAATGTATGTTGTTATCACTGAAACGATTTCAAAGGAAAAGGCTAAGGTAAGGGAGAATTGGCATTAAAACTATGTTTTGGTGATTACACAGCAGTTTCGTAGCGCACGCTGCGAAACTGTTGAAGATAATGCCTAATGTGTAGCAGTTTCGTAGCACGCTACGAAACTACTGTAGCTGCATATTTTGATATAGTTGACCAGTTTTGAGGAACAAAAGGGAAACCTTTTTGAAAGGGAGTTTATGAGTAAGGATCATCCACACAACACAAACATCTAGCAAGGGATTATATCTCATGTCATCTTCACATTGCTGAGACAGCTAAAAGGTTAGGTTTGTTAATAGTCTTAGA
>APFE030005327.1:277011-300553 GCA_000404065.3 Pinus taeda
TTTATTCTTCTTGTTTTACAGTTTCACTACAATATGAATCACTCTGAATTCAACCTAGTGCTCAGACTTCCTGTGTATGTTTTTTGAATTGAGGTTCTTCTTGAGAAATGTTCTGAGTGTTGAGACATTATATGCCTTGGTTTCCATGATTGAGTAGCTACTTGTTTACTGCATAAGTGTATGACTCCATGAGCCCAATGGGAGAAGCCTTATTTTGTTGTTCCAACCAGTTTAAAATTCATATACTGTTTAAAGAGTTAGTCATCTTTTCTTGCCCTTAATGCATATCAAAAATCTGTGAGAGAGCCCTCTCTGACTAAGGAGGCTAAACCTTAGTCTAAAGCCTAGTCTGAAACAGTTTCATGAGATCTTATTAAGTAGCAGCCCTTAGTACTGATTTTATGATAACATATGCCACCTTTATGAGGTCTCCAGGGTGCCTATCCTTCCGTGGGTGAGTCACTTTGGGTTTCCACTTCATAGTCGGATGAATGGCCAGATGACATAATTGCTGCTATATAAACTGCCTTGGAGAAATGAGTGCTAGTGTATGAAACTGTGTATTGCTACTTTGTAATGTAGTTGGATTCTGCCACCAAGGGGGGAAATGCAACAAGGGACTGTTAGGAAGGGGAAAATAGTAAGGGATTAGGGAATATTAGGATAAATTTTATTAGGGAAAGGTAGGAGGGTTTTGAGGGATTTGATGTATAGGGTTAGGAATTATTGTGTAAGGTATGAGGGGTGGGGTTTGAATTTGGGAAAGGAAATATAGGAGAGGGAATTAATGAACTTAGGGAGGGGGGTAGGAAATTAGGGAATGATGAAAATAAGGGAAAAATGGGATGGAGGAGTGACTTTGGTGCAAAAACCGCATCAATTTTCCTTGAGGTGCTTTTAGAAGGTAGGGTTTAAGATTTTTGTTAAATCATTATCGTCCATAAACCACCATAACATATCACAAAATTGGATTAAACACCAAGATAACGACCCTACCTAGCAAACCCAGGCAATTTATGAGCAATTTGGTGAAATTTCAAGCAAATTTGGGCTTTCAGGTGTATGCGTCGTGCCGCATACCCAGTGCCCCGCACCCTCCCAGTGCGTCGCGCCCATGTTATTTACACTGAGTGGTTTCTCCTAGTGCGTCGCGCCACCTGTTCTATGCGTCGCCCGACTCACAGTTTCGGCATTCAAATATGAAATTCACTCTTCCACAGCTTGACTTGGTTTTCCAACGATCTCTTGGTGTAATAATGATGTTTTAAACAATGAAAAACACTTATAAAGTGATGTGTTTGATTTTTGCTCCTCAAAAACCCATTTTCTTATGTTTAGTTTTGGCACTTTTTCACAATTAATACAACTCTGTCTTTTTGTTTCCCCCTTGATTTTCGGCTTTGAATGATGAATTTCTTGGCAATTTTTTGCAAGGACAGTGGCATGTTTTGACCAAGGAAGACCAGGGCTGCACCTAGAGAATTGAATAACTGAAGAACTTTTGAAAATGTTACAAAAGACAAAATGTTGACTTTTCTTCAAAACAGAGTTTTGAAGAACAGTCATAATCCATCACTATGACGATGAAATTTGTGAAATAAACATGTGTAGAACCTCCCTCTGGCCTGCTGGCATTATTGGACACTTTGATGACTCAATTGGTGAAAACCCTAGACCTAGTGACTCAAAAGACACTTGCTGATCAAAAAACTAAAACAAGACTGTAAGTGACTTTTAAAACTCGATTTCAATGAATAGACCTGAACCAACAGTGTAAGGCATGAGGGGTATTGAATGACCAAACCCTTCCGTTAGATTATGGCATGCCCCTAGCGGAATGCAACTGAGTGAAATGAGCGAGACACCTAAAAATGAAATGCACATAAGAGAAATGATCTCTGATGGAGGGATGCAAAGACCAAATCTAACAGGTCATACAAATTGTAATGTCAAAGGTCGAATGCATACTTCTTCATCAATTCTACCTCGACATTCACTTTCTTGAAACTCTGGATCTCATATAACCCAATCCACAATGGAAGAGCGGGCCAAGGTGCCTTCTTCTTCCAGTGCAGTTTGGCTATCAATCCTGTCAAGATGTGATATGATCCTTCCTGCATGGCGAGTATGTCCAAGGAAAACTGAGGTCGAACACGTGGAGGCTTCTCCACACTGAAAATTCATATGCAGGTGACGGACGATGAGGCATACCAATCAGCAATGTCTATTAGTGCCTCCATTGCTTCCTTTGAAATGCAGGTTTGATCATGTTCGAATACCATCTTGCAAACTGGGGTGACAAAATGATTGAATAACCTTGTGATTACTCCTATGAAGCTGCATTCGGATAACAACTTACAATATGTGTTCACAGTAGTCTCCGTTGCTGACCATGCCCACTCCAAGCTCGGGCACTTCTGTCGAGCACGGGTTGCATCTAAGATGTAGGTAAACATGTAGATCTTTGCTTGCATACCTCCGGGTGACTGTCGAGCCTTCATTACGTGTTCCTTCAGTTGATGAGCCAACATGTCAGACCAATTACATGGTTTACCCTCTCTAGCCAGTTGGTCCAGTGTGATCACCCAATTATGTGGGAAGGTTTCCATGCTTTCTTGGCGACATAATCAACATGAAAATATGACCAAGTATTGGATACGCCTTCCACAGCATCTTCGTCTTATAGATATGTTTGGGTGTCATCCTGAATCTAGTTGGCTCCTTTACGTAGTTCTTCAGAATGTCTCTGGAGTTGGCACTGTTGCTAGGTAAGATGAAAGGAATCTCCATGATAGTCATGGGCTTCGACATCTGATACATCTCATCATAATCCTATGCCCAAAAGGTGGGAAGCTTCATCCCGTTGACACTGATCAGAGTCATCATCTCGGGATCAGTGTGTGAGATGATCCAGTGTATCATGTCCACGCATGGGAATGTGGGGTATCTGCGTGCAATCTAGTGTAAGCCGGACTTTTGAATGTTCACATACACCTGACGATCTTCGAGGTCTTCCACAAAAGTGCCTACAAATGCTTCATTGACCTCTTACCATTTCAGCTTGATGTCCTTGTTTAGAAACAACTTGGCATCTTCATAGATCGGTATACATGCAGACACCTGCTCAACCGATGATCCAGTTGCAGTTCCATCAGTGTCCTTTGATCCTTCTCTCTTAGAGGCCATTGATCCTGTAATACTAAGAGGTGGATGAACACATGAAATATATGGAGACAAAGAAACATGCATGGCAAGAAATCTGTCAGCGAAAACCAAAGCAAATTCGAGGAATGACATAACGCATACTTGGGGAATGATAGGAAAAGATTGCATAATTTTCTCTAGGAGGCTAGGTGATTGGCTACCACAACTATGAAAAAGGTAGACTGGGCTATCTGGGAGGCAAGACTAGATGTTGGATTTGTGCAATGTGCAATCTAGATTGACTGGTAACTATTAGGATTTCACAATGCACAATTCCAGTTGGCTATGACTGCAGGCTCAGAGATTGCATTGCACAATTTTCTAGGCCAGTAGTCATTGTCCCTCAGTAATGTGCAAAAAACTCCTAGAGGACAGTGTCTAGGAAGAAATGTGCATTTCTGGAGAGGAAGACAGAGCCTTCCTTCTCCAGATTACGCAATGTTGTCTAGGTGTGGCAGAGTCCAAGCCAAGGCTACCTAAACTTGCCGATGGGCAACTAAAAGTAAATCTGAAAGTGAATTCATGGCGACACTAAGTGAAATCGGAAGTGATTAATCATGCATGAAAATATCGAATGAAAGATTTAGTAAACAGATCAACATGCATGTGGGTGAAGCGAATCACTGAATCGACGACTGTTCGTGCAAAACAGTTTCATGCATGCAACAACAATGAGATAGAAACAAAAAAAGAAATGGTGCTAGTACAAGCTAGTATGCATGTAAATGATAGCAAGCATTCAATGAAATCAAGCAAATAGCACTCACACAAGTGAAAACACAAAACGCGACAGATGTTGAAAAAGACAAGTTGAGACCACTTACTCATGAATAGCTAAGCCGAATGTGTCGAAGAGTCCTGGATATGTTGTGGGATGTCAAAGCTCCAATTTTTATGTGAAATAATGAGATTTGATGCATCGAATAAATAAGTTTAAGCTCATAACGCGCATGCCACAAATCTAGGAAAAAGTGACACTTGGAGGAACGTTTCTAGAATGAACTTTACATGTAACCTTCGGCTGATAAAAATAGCTCCCTCAATCATGGGATGCTTTTTCATGTTGCATTTTTCTATTCGAGGAAAAAGTAATCCATGCATGCAAGTCATGTTTCCTTGGTCACGGGTGGAACTTGTCAACCCAACTTCTCATGCATGAGGCTTCTCAACTGTTAGGAGAAAATGCGCATTTATGGACGGGAGCTGGGCTATCTTCCTAGGAGATTTGTGCAATTTGTGGGAAAAGTAGCTGAATAGTGCCCAGGATTATGCAATTCCTGGGCTGAGTAGGCCTGCTGGGAAAAATTGCGTAGTTTTCTAGGTGAAGCCTTCCTGGCAAGATTACGTAATTCAGGAGCCCAACAATCTGCCAGACATAATTGTAAAATTTCTAGAGGCAAGGCTAGTTTCCTTCCATAATTGCATAATTTCTTGAGGGATTTTCTCAGCCTGTAACTGGACTAAGTTCGAGTGATTAGCCTGTGAGGGGAATGCATCAAGATGTGATCGATGGGCTATATTTGTGTAATAAAAGCACTTAAGCTTGTGTACTTGACAAAGCAAGAGAAGGTGTTGTGAAAGGTTGATAGGGAGGCTCCACAATGAAGCTAAGGAAAAATTTTGGAGGGTGGTTGTAGCCGCTACAACACTGGGTGACACACTGGTAGAACTCCAGCTCTTTGAATGGACCTTGTTCATGAAAAGCAAGTCTAACACCTTTAGAAGCATTGTTCATTTCTCATTTCGTCTTGATTTCACACTAGCCTGATTGTAACATGTAGCATCTTCCAAGCTCTTAGTTGGTTGACACACATTCCAAGCCAAGGCAACATAATTGTTTTTATTAGGGTTGAGGGGTATATTGGTGCACAAGAAGTATAGTCTTCAAAGTCTTAGTTTCATCTTTGGTGTTGCTTCACTGCCAGTAGACCTAAACAGTACCCCGACGAAGTCACATAGGAACACAAGAATGGCTCCACTGCCAGTGAACCTGGTCAGTACCCCAACAGAGTTACTTGCATCACCTCTCTGAGTAGGAATCCTTTCTCTTCTTTCTCCTTATTCATTTTCATTTTTTCAAACTTTTTTCACCTTTCATTTTTTCATTTTTTCATTTTTCATATTTTCAACTGTGCATGACACATTCATTTTAGAGGCGGAAGAGGGATCCCGACTTATTGAGAGAAGAAGAGGTTGTTCCAGTAAAGAAGTAGTTTATTATACCTCAGACGTGTCTATTAAGGTTTTCCCCCTCACGTTACTCTACTTGACTGAGCTAACAAGGGTTAACCCAAAAACAACCAACTGGAGTAGGTGACACTAGTTAGCGCTCAAGCGTCATGCTTCACTAAGGTTCACTTCTAACAGTACATATTTTCCTTCAATGCATCATGGACTAAAAGTAACAAGTTCTTCATACAAAGGGAGGATGAAAGATAACCAAGTAGTGATAGCTACACAAATAATTTACCAAGCTCGTTTCAAGAGTCACATGGTTTCATGTGAAACTAACCTATGAATAAAACAATCAAACTAACAAACAACAAAGAAAAACAAGAGCAAAAGCAAAAGCGAAAATAAAGCTAGTAAGAAAATAAGCAAGGAAAAAAACAAACAAAAAAGCAAGTAACCAAACAAGCATGCGAGCAAACTGACTGAAAGAAAACACTAATCCTACTACTAAACTAACAATGCATGGGTCTGATCATGTGAAGTGATATTTCCAATGTAGCCACCAGTGCATTGGTTGACCCATGTTGGTGAAGGCTTGGTCCACAAGCAACCCAATTATGCAAACTAGCAATCAAGAAAGATATAACAATGAAGACAACCAAACTTTGTGTTTCAAAGTGCCCATGTGACATAAGTGAGTGCAAGAGTATGATGAGCAGCCTGTGGACTTACCACGATGCTATGCGACACTGCATGCATCTTTGGAGCACACGCACACCCTTGACTATGACATGCAAGCAAATGAAAGAAACAAAGACAACTTGCATCATGCATGTGTGCTTGTAATGTAAGATTCCTCTAATGCATGAGCAATGGGATCATGCAGTTCGAGTGGAGGAATCATGATCTATGTGTGATATTGATATTTAATGCATACAAATGAATGATGAGGGGCCTCGGGTAATTGAACAATTTCCTGATTAGAAGTGAGACCAATCTCTGGAAAGCGAGGGCTCAAAATAACCATAAGCTTGGGATGAAGTGCCTCGACAATCTGGATTACTTCAACTTCATTGTCAGAAAGATCATCATAAACTGGTGGCTTCGAAAAATCAACTGTGATAGAATCATGATTGTGATCGAATATGGGAGTAAATGGATCATGACATCCACGATCAGAAAAATCAATGATTTCATCGGCATCCTCATGATCAGATGAATCAAACAGAGTGTTGGCTACATGGGCCCTGACCCAGGTTCAAAAGTGATTTAACCAAGAAAATACTGGTACTACTGGCTCTTTCGACAATAGTCCGTAGAGCACAAACTAAGGTCTCACACAAAGTAGTATGGGAGGGTGCTCGAAAAAGGTTTCTGCACCCTAGGGATGTCTTTGATGAAGGTTCTGGGGGTTCGCGGTCCGAACTTGCATGATGACACTGCTCCATGCAGCAGCCTGTGTGCACCTCTGTAAGGGGCGCAAATACAATTCTATCCTAATCTCGATCCTTATTGCACTATTATATTAGTGCTTTGACTTAGTTTGTGTGGGCTTAATGTTCTTATCGCTTATTCAACTTTCAAGTAAGTGCACGTAATAAAAAAAATATGAATGCATAAAGATAAACAGAACCATAGATGCACAATATTCTGAATCAAACTTATCTTTATTAATAATCCTTTTCAAGTTCAGTTCAATTACAAGTCCAACTCTGCCCTGCACACTCAGCTACAGGGGTTCGTGCACTCAGCTGCGGACTTTACTAGGCCTCTGTGCACTTAGCTGCAGAGCCTCTTCCTACTACTACAACCCAATACACTTCAGATCCACTTCTATCCTCTAACCATGCCTTCGCATCTATCTATTACTTTTTTCCAAAAACTATCTTTACACTTAGAGCCTCACTCTATTTGTACAATCCCATGGTCCGTGGACCATGGGTAGGCCGACACAATGTTACATTATTTTACAATTCTTGGGGCAGAAAACCCTATGACTCATCCTAGACTTTCGTGCTCTGCACCTGTACTTCACGAAGCCTTTTCATTACTTTGACCAAAACTTTGGGTTTAAGCCCTAAAAACATGTTGTGGGGGGCATCCGCTGCCCAATAGGCCCCTAACACAATCATCATGATTCATCCCGAGTCACTCTGCTAGTGCGGTGATCTTTGTGCGAAGTCCATCCAACAGGTCTCGCGCAGCTTGGGTGTCTGCAGCACACTGTTCCGCTGTCTGCTATACTTATTACACGCGTATCTCTGAACTTTCATGAGTAGGGTCACATTCCTTTCTAATTGCATAAATTTCTTGCATTTGTGCCAGCTTCCCTTCAACTTTTTTATAGTCCTGCACTCTCTTTCAACTTCCTGGAGTGCTAAGACTGTGCTCCCTACAGATATTCAGGTGGTCGCACCACCTGTGCGAGGCTTCAATTCACCTTCTAGCCCAGTCCGTGGGAACCCCTCAGTTACCCTCACGATAGTCAGCGCCTCACGTTCTTCCTTATGCAGTGCTCCCCTGGTTACTTTTTCTGATAAGGTGCAGTCGCAGCCATGGTAGCAAAGCCACAAATTCTTGGCGGAAATCTTCTAATGCAATAGTATGGTTTCCCATATCTTGTCCTGTCATTCTTAGTTTATCGATGCAGCAAGCTTGTGCAATTTCGGCTTCCCATTCTTTGCTCTCTACATCCATTAACACTCTTTCTTCTTCAATCATACCCGATCTTTCAGTTTGCAAAGCTTAAGGTTCCCCCGCCTAATGGCTTCCTATAACTGCATAATTCCTTCATCCGGGTCCTCACGTATTGTCCCAATTGTGGGAGCTACTACGTGAGGATTCCTTCCTTCCAGAACTATGGCCTCGACTCTCCTCATCAGCTTCGGAATCATTTCCACACTCATGTTTTTGTACATGGCCCTATAGGCCCATCAGAGTGTTGGTATGCACAGGTCCTAATTAGTTCAGCTCGCCTGGTGAACCCCGTTTAGGATTTTGCATACCTTCTTGAATGCTTCTACGTGGAACATTTGTGGTGCTCATCGCTTTTCCTGCTGCTGTGTCCTATTCTAATTTTTTATCCTTAGTTTGGGGTGTGTTTGTGTGGACTGCACACCACACGTTTGTACCCATCGACATTGGTGGGCGCGCAAGCTACTTCATCCTGGCTGCCCAACTCTCGTTCGAAGCTGGGGGCTTCCAAACTGCAGGCGCATCATCCTTCTATATTCTTGCCAATCCTAAACATTTCCTTGATGTGATCCCCACCAGCATACAGGTTTTGCGCGCAGCGCCCACTTCAACGCATCGACCCACTGTAGTTCGGGTACCGCGTTTTCAAATTTGCCCGAGAATTCATCCACCATTGTCAATCCATCATATGTCGGTATTTCCCTTGCCTCTGTTGTCATGCAACACAGTGATCTAACCATCATGTTGTAGTTTAGCATTGTCACTTCATGCAACTGATTCTGCCATCGTTCTACTTCTTCATTTGAATCCGAAGTGCAGGAGCTTTCACACTCCCACGAGATTCTCCCATCTGCAGTTGAATTCACCCGATCCTGGTCTTGCACATTTATCTTGTAAATACAATCCAGCTCATTGTCGCTTTCATCGTCGCGCACTGGTTTAGTGTAGCGTGCTCCTTTAGCTGGGTCCAATGGGACTACTATGCATACTGACTTTTTCTCGAAGATCATTTTGCGCTTCTTCTTATTGATGACTTTATTCATATTAGTGGCCCAGTCGATTCCTAATAGCGCAGGATAAAGATTGTTGTCATCGACAATCTCTATCACTTCAAAATCCGTTTGTGTGCTTGCGCCTTCAATATCAACTGTTACCCCTTGCAACCTCCCCATGGGAAAAATCTTCAGTTGGTTCACCATTCTTAATTAAGTAGGGGACCACTGTAATGTGGGCCTGCCTATGCATTCCCATGTTTGCTTTGGTAACACATTCAGGTCCGAACCCAGATCTAGGATTACTTGATCCATTTCATACTCACCAATCTGTGCAGTCAATCTCATTTCCCTCCTAGTGCGCAATGCATGCTTTCCCAATTTTTGGACTATGTGCAGTTCTCCTGGCCCCTTGCACCTGGTGATCGGCTCTTGTAGTCTCTTAACTACCTTGTTGTCATGCAATAGTTTCATGCATGTCTCCAAAAAGGTAGTAAGCATTGAAGGATCCATTCTTGGCTTTGGTTGATCCTTACTACCTGAAGTGGAGGCCTCCATGAAGCTATTCTTAGCTTCCATGAATATCTCCTTTACGCGTTCTAAGTCAAACTTAGGTTCCTTTATAGGAGCCCTGCGAAACCATGTATCTTCCTCGAGTTGCTTCCCCTTATCCTCCCACGTGGCCACACCGCTTCTGAGCATCATGTTCACATTCAGGTCTTCTTCACGTGGTTCAGACCTCATTGTTTGTATATCCTGAGTCAGAGGAGGCTAGAATACCCCTTTTTCATGCATCTGTGTGATCATCGTAGGACAATCTATTGTTTCATGATCAAATTGAGCACAATATGAATAGGATATCCTTGTCGTGTTGGTACAATTGTGGGCATAGTGCCTTGGTCCTCCATAATTGTAACAAATTAACTCTCCACAGCCCCATTCTTGGGGGTTTGATCCATCATTAGCTCGTAGTTGTGAAAAGTGCGCTTGTTGTGCCCTACCGGCCTATAAAAATTACAAAACAGTTGTTGGGGTGTCTGTGTATACTTCTGCAACAAGTGACAATATCTGTCATGTGTTTTCCTCCTATCTGACAGATCATGCACCTTAATGCGGGTGTCGCACTCGGCCCCGCCTATGCCTCTGGTTTCAACAGCATTGGCCCCCCTCCTACCAAGTAGTTCATGAACATTAGATAGTGATCCTTGTCATGGCCCTAGCCTTTGCATTTTATGCACCATACTTCCTCGCGCACCTCTCACCGCGGTGCCCTATCCTACTTCAAACTTTGCATTTCCAGGCATAGATTCTATATTTGCATGTGGATTTTTTTAACTCCCAACCCAGTGTCTTGTATCGGGGTCTCATGCAACCTCATCACCATTTCCAATGCTTCGGCCTGGGTGGAAATTTTTTGTTGTGACAGTGCCGTCCTCAAGTGCGATGTCAGAGATGCCACAAACCATGCGTGATGTTGTGCATCAGTTAGTGTCATATTGGCCTCATGGATTGTACTCTTCAGCCTTTGGTCCAGATCCTAGAGGGTCTTGCTTGGAAGCATCATGATCTCTTTAAACCTGATGATTAACTGTGTCTCTGATTTCGGCTAGCTAAATTCTCTGTTCAACACATTTTGGATTTCTGCTATCCCTGCATTTGGCTGGTCGTTAGAGTGCTTGATATACCATGTCAATGCATGATCCTGCAGCGCACTCACCAATGTATCCTTCTTAATATTGTCGTCAGTGACACCTTGCGCTTCCCATACTGCTCTTACTACGAGCCAGAATTGGTTCAGATCTTCATTCCCTGCCCCTTTGAATTCTGGTAGTTTGATCACGCTCACCTTACTGGACTATCGAGGTGGTGGAGGTGGAGCGGGTGGAGATTATGGTGAGGTAGGTGAAGTGGGTGGTGGCATGGGTGGAGGTGGTAACTGCGAAATGTGTTGCCTTATCAAATTGACTGCGCTTCTCGGAGAGACCTTAGCGATCTCTTCCTTACTCTCTCGCAAAGGTGAAATTAAGGGATTGTTTCCTAATTCTTTGTTGCTTTTGTAGATCTTTCCGCTCTGCATTCTCCCAAACATTAATGTATTCACATGACTCTATTTTCACACAATAGCATATTAATCCAGGTATTTAAATACTTAATATACTTACCTCGCGGTCCTTTGAGAAAGCATCGTTTTGCTTCGCTGTAGCTCACAGTCGTGTCTACCGCAAACTCAATGATAAATCCCCCTATTATCCGGTTGAGCCAATGGTCCACAGCTCGCGCGATCTTATCTTCTGATGCCTCTAGTCTACGTACTAATTCTGGAGTCCACAATATTGGTTTGTCGAGCCTACACCTTCCCTGGCTATTGGCTAACCTCGCGATCTACTCATACAGTTCAAAAGGAAAGGATGCAAATAAAATCTCATGGATTTCCGTATGCGATCCAGCAACTTTTTCTCAGATACTTGTAGAGTTATGTTTTCCTATGTTGCAAACTCCGTAATCTTCTTGTCCAACCACTCTCCAATTTCCTTCTTTGTTGGGTTCCAGTGGCACGACATCAGACATCCCTTAGGCAGATCCATTCCTGGCAATGGAACCATTTGTTGGCTACATGGGGCCTGACTCAGGTTCAGAAGTGATTTAGCCAAGCAAATCTCAGTACTACTGGCCCTTTCGGCAACAGTCTGTGGAGCGCGAACTGAGGTCTCACCTGAAGTAGTATGGGAGGGTGCTGGAACCAGGTTTCTGCACCCTAGGGATGTCTTTGATGAAGGTTCTAGGGGTTTGCGGTCTGAACCTGCACGTTGGCGCTAATCTGTGCAGTAGCCTGTGTGCAGCTTTGTAAGGGGCACGAATACAGTTCTATATTGATCTCGATCCTTACTACACTATTATATTAGTACTTTGACTTAGTTTTTGTGGGCCCAATGTTCTTATCGCTTATTCAACTTTCAAGTAAGTGTGTGTAATCAAAAACAATATAAATGCATAAAGATAAACAGAACCATAGATGCACAATATTCTGAATCAAACTTATATTTATTAATAATCCTTTTCAAGTTTAGTTCAATTACAGACTCGACTTCGCCCTGTGGACTCAGCTACAGGGGTCTACGCACTCAACTGCAGACTCTACTAGGCCTTTGTGCACTCAGCTGCAGAACCTCTTCCTACTACTACGACCCAATACACTTCAGATCCACTTCTATCCTCTAACCATGCCTTCACATCTATCTATTACTTTTTTCCAAAAACTATCTTTACACTTAGAGCCTTCCTCTATTTATACAATCCCATGGTTCGCGGACCATGGGTAGGGCAACACAACTTTACATTATTTTACAATTCTTAGGGCGGACAACACTATAACTCATCCTAGACTTTCGCACTCCACGCCCGTACTTCGCATAGTCTTTTTATTACATTGACCAAAACTTGACTTTAAGCCCCAAAATCATGTTGTGGGGGGGATCCACTACCCAACATAGAGGGGTAGATGGAAAGTGAACAAATTCATCCTTTGTGTTTCCAGAAAAGGAAGATGAAATACCCAGTGGATTTGCAATGAATAACTTATCCTCTCCATTGTTATATGATGGACTGGCATGTGGTGTGTCCTGCGAGTGACCAACAATGGGTAAATCCGTGGATGAAGATACACATGTGAAATCTTGGATGGCACATTCACCAAAGATGTTAAGAAAGAACAGAGGGGGCACAGATGGAAGGGATTCATCCTTCGCCTAGTGTTGATGCTCAATCTGCTACTCATTCTTCATGAATCACAGTGCATGTTGGTTGTGCAATACCAACTCCATCGGTGGCTTGTTCCTTGTTCACAACAAGTGTAGAGTCTGGAATGGAAGAACACAAGATAGTATCATCTAGAGGAACAGCCGAGTGCGAAGACGAAGGTTATGGAACAAGATGCATGTGAAAACGTGATGGAATCACAACCAAATCTGTGCGAAAATTAAGAGAAGTGATTTTGGGAGGATGTGATAGTTGAATAGGTGTGTGAGCATGATCCTTAACATCACTCTACAGTGGTGGAACTGTTTGATGAGGGGATGGTGAACAGTCACTTGTGACAGTGACCAGATCCATCTAGGATTGCATAATTCGACACTGAAGAATGTTGAGAGAGGCTTGATTTCAAACTTCTTCTTGGGATGAGAAAATTTCTTAACACAATACTCAAACCGGTCCCAAAGATATAAACATTTCATCTCACTCTTCGGAGCTTGAAACTGCAAGTCACAGAAGTGCTACCAAAAATCCATAGTCAATTCGTGCAGAGCCTTTCGTTGTTGTAACAGTTTTTTGTGAAGATGGTATGGATCAAAATGATAGAAAGTGTCTTCAATGAGATCACATAAGTGCTCAAGTGAGTGCATGTTGTTAGTCGGTAGGCTGCACAACCATCGAAGTGCAAATTTTCGAAGTATGTATGTAAGCAGCAACCTGGCCTATTTGTCAGAACACCCTTCTTCCTTATGAAGCATGGAAAGAAATTCATGTAAGAACTCAGGCCAAGCCACTTTTCCTTCACCATCATACGTGTAAGTGGACAAGAGATCAAAGAACTCCCTCGTGATGGTGACATCTTCATGATTTGAAAAACAACGTGGAGGGAGAAGAGTGCAAGAATCCATGATAGATATGCAAAGGTTCAAAACAGGATGAGAGGACACAACTTTTCATCTAGCCCTCCTTCTAGCACCAGAAATGTTGATGGTGCTCAACCCGCCAACATGTTAGGGGATCTCCCCGATAAGAAGTCCCAATTAGACCTCAAACTGTTTGGTTTAGGAGTCCCAGCAGTGGGTCGTATGGTAATGCCTTGACCACGATTTCACATAGAGGAAAGTGTGACAGCTGCAACGAGCCAAGGGAGGTGCATGAGAGGCTCTAACACACAGGGGTTGAGATGAGTGTTCCCCTTGGAAACTTGTCATAACACATAGTTAAGAAGAGAACACACTAGCAAAGATACATCATAGCACGGAAGGCAAGTTAGAAAGCAATCCAAAGTGATGGTTAAACCAACAACAAATTTCATAAATATTCACACTTACATACACAGATAACTATACATGCATGTGTACGCAAACCAAGACATATATCATTTAGAGTAAACCAAATAGCATAGAATACAATACAACATATGCATGAAGACTGTTGGCTCTTGTTATATTAATAAGTGTAAGTTCCAGTCACATAATACATCCATGTCCAACCACTAGTTCTGATAGCAGAACATTACAACCACAACCGCCTACTCCGTCAAAGAGATGTACTAGCTCTACGTAGTGGAGAAGCCAAGGATCATTACAATATTGTCCAAGATCTCTCCAAGATAGTCTTATCGGAGGCTTGGTTGACCAAAAGCCTATAAAATGGGTTATGAGGGACTATTTATAGCAAAGGGTGGGTTGACCCTTGACATTCCCCTTTGTGACAATTCAACTACCCTCATGACTATATATCTACTCTATGACTGTTACATCCAACTATTAGCACTTGACTTACACTTGACATGACATTACATTACAATGAACATGTACCCATGTGAGACAAATGGCTTGAGCAAGCTATGCTAGGCATCACTCTGACTTAGACAACCATGGAAGTCCAACTCCTCAACATCCTCGCGATGATCAACAGTACATACTGATGGCAAGATTAGCAGTCCTTGATGGTTTGTGTGCTCCAAGGTGACATCTTTCTAGAACTTGACTCTTTCCTCGATAGAATCCAGGTACACTATTCGGGCACTTTTGTCCAACTCGGCTATAAGAATGTGAATCATTGTCTTCAATGTGATTGGACCAACAACATACTTGTGCATGATGTCTACACTGATGAGCAAGTTTGGGCTGGTAGCAATGCTCATCAACTCATTGAATTATGAGTCAAGCTCTAGTAGGACCTATGCCTTTGTATTTTCCTAGGTGAGAGTCCCAATAGATGGGATCACATGTGCGCGCACCACAACATCCATACTCTTGAACACATGTGCATGGGAAGCCTATATACTAGTGATGAGCTATGATAGCTCTTCATAGTTTCATATCAGACTTTGGATACGTGCTTTCAACTCAACCGCACTGGCCTTCATCATCTTAGGCAAGTGAAGGAAATCTCCCTTGTATCTCATCGTCCATGCTTGCATGTAATCAACAACAGCATGCAAGTTGGTCAAGATATGTTCTCTTCTAGCACATTGCTACTACCATCCATTGAGATGGATGACTCCCATATGCACGGTGCTAAACTTGGAGTACAGCACTGTTGTGCTATACAACAACCCCCCATTTCATAAAATTTTACTTTCAAAACTATAATATGAAATGGGTCCCTTTTAGATGAAATTGGTATCAACTTATCATTCCTCAAAAGGTCCAAAAGAAAACAAAACATTATAAAACCTTTTGAGTTAATATATAATCGGTCTTATAATAAAAAATGTAATTCTTTATTATTGCGATAAAGCGATCGCAAGATTGCATATCGCAATAACAAAGGATGCATAACAAAAGACCCATTGGTTTTCCCCGATGCGACAAGCGCGAATAACTATCAGCTATCGGGAAGGTAAGCAATCATAACAAAAGGCCCCTCTCTTTGCTCCAATGCGATATCGCTATCGGCTACTGGGGAGTGTAGCATACATGCAACAAAAAGCCCTCTTCTAAAAACTCCCGATGCAAATTATCAATATCGCTATCAGCGATCAGGGATTCCGCAATGACATAAATGAAACTACTCAAAGCATTCTTCCGATCTCCGATTGCGATAAAGCTAAGCGCGACTTTCAAAAAGGATTGATAAGACTTGGGTATATTGTCTTAAATTATTATTAAAAGCCTTTCTCTTCCCGATAGTGATTCACTTACGATCAACTGCCAAAAAATCAAAGCCATGCTTAAATGAACTATTCGGGGAATAAAGGATATGATGAGCATTTAAATGATTGACAGGTTTAAACGGCCAATTAAAGGAGCAGTTATGCCAAAATCTCTTCAGAGATTGTATCTGCGGCAGCCTTATGTTAATCCTCCATTATTCATTAATTGACATAATTATTTCATACTTGGTTTGCGCCATCTATTCTCTACGTTACGTTCATTTTATCTCCTGTGCAAAGCTCCTCCGAAGCAGCGAATTTAGTCCAAATGGGGATGAATTCTAAGAAATTTGGAACAGCTTCAGCTTCTGCGGTAACAGGACAACATACTGCTGATCTGGGACCAAGTAAAAAAGGATTAATCTTAGACACCACATGTCTTGGTCTCAGTAATACTACTTGGCAAAGCATCTATAATCTGGTTGAGGCCGAAGAGCCTCAGGAAACATCAGTACAAGCTACAGCAGGCTCGAACCGGAAGTCCGAGGCTACCCTAAAGGATTTGGCCGATTCTTACCTACACTGGATAGTGGCTCGAGAGAAAATCCTTCCATACACATATGTGGTAAGATGGGCAGTTAAGGAAATTCCAATTACAAACAGAACATTCTGCACTATCGACGGGAGAGTATTTGGCTCATTTTAGCCCAATGATTTAAGGAAAATGTACCATTTGCCCGAACCAGAGAAGAAGTATAACAAATCATTTCAGGAGAAGTTCAGAGATGAAAATGAAACTAAGTCAACGCCTATACGAGAATGGAGACAGAACCCAACGAAACACAAGCATGAGTCCTCGGGGAAGTACTCTGTCGATTCCTTGTGTTCTCCTTATTGTTATGCTGGAGCGATGATGTGTAGGATTTGGGGGTTGCATGACTCCTCAAAATTTTCCATAGAAATGGTACCTTTAATGGAAGCAGCATGCAATATTGAAATAATGGATTGGGGGAATATATTATCTGATAAGTTAGCAACAGCTATTCTTGAGTTCAGAAACAAATCCTGCGTTACTGATAGGTTCATTCCTCCATTTTACTTTAGTGCTTACATCTTAGATACTCTCTGTTTTAATTCTGAATTTCCTGTGCTAGGGTGGAGATGGACTCCCCAGGACCCCATGCCCATTCATATCTATCACCAAAAGTTGTGGAAAGCCCATTATAAACACCACCTATATCAAGTTTGCAATGGATTTATGTTACCCATTTACTATGCAATTTTTGACAAACCTGCTCCTAATATTTCCTCGCAAGCAGAGATTGACTTGACAGCCTTAGGAACTTGGTTCGGAGAAGAAAAATTCACATATATAAGAGTTTTCGGTAGTTGGGCTAGACCTCATATCCTCCCCTTGTATATACCCGACAAACTATTGGCTCGAGAGATAGCATATCAGCTTACACCCGCAGGAGCTACAAAGACTCTGAGGAATTCAAAGAAGCAAGTCTGGCCTCCTTTTCCTCTAAGGTGTGGCGTCTACACTCTGCATGACTACAAGCATGCAGAGAAAGAAGCAGAAATATTAATATACTGAATCTCGCCACTCTTCCTAACAGACGATTTGATCTAAACAAAGTCGTCTATAATGTTCTAGAACAGGCAAAACTCACTAAATTTGAACATAAAGAAGATGAGTTTGATGACCTATTCTCCTCGGCTGAGTCATTATTTCAGGTTCAAGCGATAGCTAAAATGAGATATCACGACGACGGGTTAGTTGAATTTAACAAACTTAGAGAGCAGAGGTTGCATTCTTTGCCTCTAGATTTGTTAGCCACTGCCCCAATGACACAGCCAAGCGAGCCTAAACAGCGACTTACCAATGAACCTCCTGCTACATCAGAAATTTTTGAAGAAGTACAAAAGAAGAGAGCAGGAGGAACTCCAGAGGAAAGAACAGGAAGAAGCACAGAGGAAAGAACAAGAGGAAGCGCAGAGGAAAGAACAAGAGAGAATACATGAGGAGGAACAGAAAAGGCAGCAGGAGTAGAGCAGCAAGAATGTGAATGTCGATACCAAGATTGACCTGAGATTGCTCCAGGAATGGCAGCAATTCGATTCAATCATAAGCAATCTTGAAAGCTCAAGGGATGTCGATACATCCAAAGCAACTGATACATAGGATACAACATAAAAAGAGGTTCCAAGCGAAAGAACTAGTGGTCTACCCCCTACTACAGACTTAGAGATAATTCCCAAGGATCCTTCGGATCAAATCATTTTGCAAGTGGAGGAATACCTCCATTGGATGTCTTTTATACCCCAAAGCATCGGGTTGTAGTAAAGCGGCAGCGAAAAAGGAGAAGGATTGATCAACCTTCCCTGTTCCCTGAACAAACAGTGACAGCCAATGTAGTTTGGAAGGAGGAATTTGATCCTTCCGATGACCTAACAAAGTGTTTGGTCAATTTACTGTTTTCTATATTTCTATGAATTGTCAATCCGGGAGTTGTAAACTATTGAAGTGAAGTGCACTATCTATGCAAGATAACCATTTTCTTATTTCTTTGTCGTTTTTAGTTTTTTTGGTTTGTTTTTGGATTTATCTTCTTATTGATTTCCTAATGTGAGATGGTGTGTGAGATTGTGATTCTAGTAATCAAGTATGGACAATTGTATTCAATAAATAATTTCCAAACTTCAAAGTGTTCCAAAGGTGTTCAAACTTTACAATGATGAAATCAAGATGTGCCTAGATTCTAATTAACAAAACAGTGAACTATGACTATGGAACCCAGTATCCTTGCTGCTATTATAAAAAGAGAAAAGACTGAACTCAAAGCAATTTAAAGACTGAAAGCAAAGTAAACTAATCATATCACATCAATTCATTTTTGACCCCTCACCATTTGACTCGCTCTGGCTATAGGAAGTAGTCATACACAAATTGAATGATATGATATCTAAATTACGTGAAATAAAACTAAGATTAAGCTACACATTCACTCTACAATCCCTCATCATTTGGTAACTGAAGAATTATATGAATAGTCTAATCACTAACTTGCAGAAAAGTATATGAACAAAGCAAAACTAAGAAATAAGCAATGCTAGAATTAAAACCAATAAAACAAATCAGCAGTAGGACAAGATAATCCCATCATGTCATTAGTCATCAAAAGAAATTATATGTACTGCCCGAGCTTCCTATTAGAACCTGAAATGCAAACACTGATCAGTGGACAATCAAATAAAAGCATAAAAGAGACTTATGAACAGCAAATGACATAAACCATGAGCAAGTTAATATACACAACAAGTATCTATGGTATCAAGAGCGTAAAATGAAGAAAAACATAAAACTATACATCAACCACAGGACCTTGGTGTACAGGGGCCCTCTGCACCCTCGGTCAATCAGAACCAATCACGAAATTGAACGCAAAATCAGTGTCTTCTCATATATTGCAAAATAGTTATGAAATAGAGACTAAGTCTCGGCTCCAAGGTTCTTACAACAGTCAAGTTTACATACAGCAACTAACTAGCTATACGCATATGAAGGTGTGTTATTTATAGTAGCCAAGCACGTAAAAGACAAGAACCGGAATTATAGCAGCATGGTAGCCATGGGCAGTAAATCCAAGAGATGGTTTGTTGGATTCGGTCCATGAGCAGTCCCTAGGTGTTAATATACCTCCTAAAACTCAGGACCTTGCCACGCAATCCTCCTCGTTCTGAAAACAGAGTCGTGCCACTGCTTAACTCCTTGTGTTGACCACCGTTTGACCGGCCTTGACCGCGGGCTTCTATGGATGATTTGACTGAACCAAGGGGACACGTTCCATGTCCACGTCCTTTATGGCTTGCCCATGTGGCTAAGTTCTTTAATAGACACCTGTACCATACAGTTTAACAAAAAGGCTGCGGAAATCGCCTCTGGCTGCGGAAAGTGACAAATTCCGCAATTGGTTGAACAAAATCTAAATCAAACAACAGTCACAAAACATAGTTAGGAAACCATTTATATACTCAGTTTAAACTATTATGCAATGATTTGATATCTTAGAGGTTCAGGTAACTGGAGAAAAAGGCTAAAAAGGGATGTAGGGAAGGTGTAGGTTTGGGACTCAACATACCCCCACTGTGAAGGTGTTTCATGTCGTCATGCAACCAAAATTTAGTCATCTCCCTTTAGTCTATGTATTATGAAGCCTCTGCTAAGACATCCAGTCCTCTCCTCTTCTTTCTTGGTGCTACCACCATCCTGGGTTTCCTTATCAAACATCTGAACTTGAGATTGATTAATTCCCTGCTCAACTTTCTGCACTTCTTTTTTAGTTTCTTGTTCTTCTTCTGCCACAAACCCATATGCAACATGGTATTATCATGAATAATTTTGTCCACTTTGCTTTTCTCTTTTAATGCCTCGTTTTCTTGTTTGATGTGTTTGTTTAGAACCTCCAATTCAAACACTTCTTGCTTCAAAGCTTGAAGCTGTGCATCTTGTGTCATGTGAGGAAGAATAGATGGTGTGCTCGGGCCTGCAGCTGTCTTCTCTAAAGATTCGAGGTAGTCATATACCTCTTGCTGTTTTGGATCAATTTCAGGTGTTTGCCTCGGGTTGGCTTCAAATTCTTGTTGAGGAGGAGGATTGTCTTCTAGTTCTGGCCGAGAAGGGCTTTCATTATCATCGAAAGGGCTGACTTCAATATTAGGTAGAGGATGAGGTGGATTGTGGCCCGCTTGAGGTTTCCCAGGTGTTTCCCCACCTAAGTCAATGAAGTGGGGTCCTTTTACTTGTGTTCTCTTCCTCTTTCCTTTGAGTCTGTTGCTCCTTCTTAAGTACTGTGGGCTAGTACTTTCCTCTTCCATAATTTGTTTCCCTTTTTCTTCCTTCTTAGCTATGGCAGCTTGTTTTTGGAGGTGCACTAGTCTCTCAAATAGCACTTGATAATCTTCCTCTATAGATGGTTCTGGTGATTGATAAACATCTTGTAAGTTCCTTTTTCCCTTCAACTTTCTGTGCTTTTTGTCCTTAATTCTTTCTTCCTTTTCTTTTTGAACAATTTCTTTAGCTTTATCAATAGGAGAGTCTTGGATTATGACACTTTTTCCTTTTCTCCTACTCTTTCTCGGTGCCTTTGGTGTACTGCTTCCCGGGGCTTCAGATTGTTCTTGAAAATAGTTTCTCACTAGAAACCTCTCCCAAGTATCTTTGTTTCTTTTCAGCTAGTCTTCAACTAGAATCCTCACTAATCCATGATGATACAAATGAGGCTCTATATCTCCTATGTTCTTTTGGACTGTATTACTCATCTTTTTCAAACTTAACAATAAGAAATAGGGCAAATTAAGAGCTTGTATTTCTAGAAAGTTCATCAACAGCCTAGTGTGATACATGTACATCGTACCAAACCGGCCTTCACAAGTAATAAATTTTTGAATGATTAATAGTAGGCCTGCCTATTCTTCTTTTAGTGCATTAACAGGAATCCCTCTTGTAAATACAGTAACGTCCATACCTGGGTTACGCAATATGACTCTCCATGCTTGCTTGTCCAGGCTTTTGTTTTATACCAACGCTCACCTTCCCGGGCAAATCTATAGCTGCTGCAATTGAGGCTTCAGTGGCCGTGAATTTCAGGTCTCCAATACCCACCACCTAGTCATTGAAAGACCTTGCAAAGGCTTTCGTGACTTCCTTATTATGTCCTTTGAATTTCTGGATGAAACGAAGCCATTTAGCTTTCTTCAGCAATTCCTTTGCCTGCGGGTACCCTTCTAAAAATTTAAGCCCTTCTGGCTCTACCCTCAGTAGTCATCCCATCTTCCTTCGTTAAAAAATTTTCTCTGAAATTCAACTGCGTATTATATGAGGGTTTTATCAAAGGTAAGACGGTTCTGTTTGTGGAAGAACGATGGCCGAAATGGAAAACGGATAAGGGAATTGGGATGTTCAGGAGTTGTAAGCGGAACAGGGGATGAGCAGCCGAGATAGAATGGAGGCATGTGCTAATGAAGTGAAGCTTTAACACAAGTGAAATGGCATCAGAATTTTGAATTAAACGGCCGCATGAGACATTACACGTTGATAAAATGATTGCACAAGGTACGGTGGAGAGGATCCATATTCACATAGGTCACGTCTCATGAATACAAGTGGAGTGCGGGAGTGTAGTTCATCTATGAGTTGAACCCGAAAAATAATCATGAGACCGTTTAGGGAGTAAATGTGTGATTTATGGGGTGAGGTCGTGGAATGGTAATGGAACTATCGTAATAATCATTGCACATAGTGAGCTTTAATGGTTTAATAACTATGCAAATTTGTGCCTTTAATTGTTGTTTGAAATAAATTTTTGACCATACCTTTAGAATCATTGTCTTTGTTGTCCAGTAGCCCTGACTCAGTTGCTCCCTATCGATGTCTGTGGATGATCCATATCCATGTCTTCATGCTTGGTCATACCTGCATTTTTATTTTATTGTACTAACACCTTGACTGTAAATTTGAAAAACAGAGTGGTGGCTATGAAAACTGCTTCTGGCTACGGAAACTGATTCCGGCTATGGAAACTTGGCACAGCAACCACTTAGCTAAACAAATATAGTTAGACAATAACTATCTCAATGGAAATGATCATGGGAAAAAAAAAAAATTATTGATGGAATGAAATGGATGAGATGGAGTGAAATGAAGTGAGTGGAGTGAAAATGGAAATGAAATGAAGTGAGATGAAGTGAGCGGAGTGAAAAATGGAAATGATAAGGAAAGGAAGATTTTTTTTGGAAAATATAGTGTCAGGTGTCCCTGATTTTCACTCTACATTTTCTGTGTAAGACTGCCAATCAGAGATTGGTTTTCAGGCTTATACAACTTTTTTTTTGCTCTCTTTTTCTTTTCTTTTTTTTTTTTTAATGGAAAGGAACAAAGGCTAGGTTGGTGGGGAAGAAGGATTCTTCTTCACCAACCTTATTGCAGAATTCTCTTGAAACATTTTGACAAATTCTTCTTTTGAGAGTGGCTTATGATAAATCTTTAATCTATGGCCATTCACAATAAGAAGAGTTTGAAATTCATCAATTGTCTTGATTCTTACCGCTCCATTGTTAAAGACTTTGTCGATCTCATATGG
Source organism: Pinus taeda (assembly GCA_000404065.3). Taxonomy (NCBI): domain Eukaryota; kingdom Viridiplantae; phylum Streptophyta; class Pinopsida; order Pinales; family Pinaceae; genus Pinus; species Pinus taeda. The sequence continues at coordinate 300,069 of APFE030005327.1, forward strand.
CCCAAGCCAATGAGTCTGAAATTTTCCTTTGAAGTCTTTAAACTTGGAATCAAATAGTAGTGCCCAATATCCCTCTTGAAACTTTTTCTCTTTGATATATCTGTCATGCCACTTAGCTCTTTGATGTTGAACTAGATCAGTTCTTAAAATTGTTGCTTGTCTAATCTCATCTAGTTCATCCAACTGCTCCATTCTGTGTTTTTGAGCTTCTAATAAGTCCATCCCCAACTGAACTGCCATCTTGAAAGTTTTAACTTGAAATTCAATGGGGAGCAAGACTTCTTTCCCATAAACAAGTTCATAAGGAGAATGTCCGATTGTATTCCTCCATGTAGTTCTATAGGCCCATAAGGCTTCAGGAAGCCTTTTAGCCCAATCTCTTCTATGTAGATGAACAGTCTTGGTGATGATACTTTCAATGACTTTGTTTGTAGACTCCACTTGGCCATTTGCTTGCGGATGGTAAGGAGTAGATTTCCTGTGCT
>APFE030005327.1:300596-315049 GCA_000404065.3 Pinus taeda
CTTCCCGAACACATCTTCTGATCACACAATCTGGCCCTGTTTTAAACAATTCATTAGAAATCCATGAATATTTTGAACTCTCCTGAATAATTTTTCTTCTTTCACCAGGAAATAGATGTGGAAGAAATTTCCCCGTAACCAAATAGTTAGCAATATCTGCATACCAAGGAGTCTTAGTAGTTACTACAAACAAATATTCATATGGAAACTTATCCTCTACAAGAGAGTCTTCTTTAGTATTTTGGATTCTAGACAAGAAATCAGCTATTGTATTTTGTTTTCCTGGTCTATCCAACACAGTAATATTGAATTCTTGTAAATGTAAGAGCCATCTTGTAACTCTGCCATTAGCAACAGGTTTGTTCATTAGATATCTGATTGCAGAATGATCAGTATGGACAAAAGTTTCATAGCCTGTTATATAATGTCTAAACTTATTGATTGCATGAACAACAGCTAAAAACTCCTTTTCAGTTACAATATAGTTCAACTCAGTGGGAGTCAAATTTTTACTGGTGTAGTAAATGGCATAAGGAACTAAATCCTTTTGACCCAACACAGCTCCTAGACTTGTATCTGAAGCATCTGTAGAAATATGGAAAGGAAGTTTCCAATTTGGCCCTCTCAAAATGGGTGCTTCAGATATTCTTGTCTTCAAAGTTTCAAATGATGATTGACAATCAGGATCCCATTTGAATTCACAGTCTTTTGTAAGCAATTTGAAGAGTGGAGCTGCTATTTTGGTGAAGTTTTCTATAAATCTTCTATAATACCCAGTAAATCCTAGAAAACTTCTAACATCTTTTTGACAAGTTGGAATAGGTAACTTGGAGATGACTTCAACTTTTGATTTATCAACTTTAATTCCATCTCCTGAAATATGATGTCCTAAAACAATTCCTTCAATAAACATCATAAAGCGTTTTTCATGACTCAATGAAAGGTTTGTTTCTTTACATCTAATAAGGACCTTTTCCAAATTTTCTAATGCCTCTTCAAATGAATCACCATAAACTGTAAAATCATCCATATAGACCTCTACACAATCATGGATTAGATCAGAAAAGATTCCTAGTACTGCCCTTTGAAATGTTGCGGGTGCATTACATAATCCAAAAGGAAGCACTCGGTAAGAAAAAGTTCCCCATGGACAGGTGAATGTGGTCTTATCTTGATCTTCAGGTGCTACCTAAATCTGATTATAGCCACTAAAACCATCCAGAAATGAAAAGTACTTTTTTCCTGCTAGAGTATCTAATACTTAATCGATAAAGGGTAAAGGAAAGTGATCCTTTAGAGTTGCTTTATTCAATTCCCTATAATCAATGCATACCCTCCATTTACCATTCTTTTTAGGTACTATAACCAAAGGAGAAACACATCGGCTATCTGAAATTGGGTAAATGAAGTTTACATTGAGTAGTTTTTGGAGTTATTCTTTCACTATTTCTCTAAGATTTGGATTCATCCTTCTCTGCCATTGTCTGATTGGTCTATTGTTTTCCTCAATATAGATGTGATGAATACAATTCTTAGGGTCAATACCTTTCATGTCAGTATACTCCCATGCAAATGCAGTAGAATGTTTTTGCAAGATTTTGGTTAGCTTCTCTTGTTGTGATCTTTCCAAGTTTTTGTTGACATTCAATGTTTTACCTGGAAAAGTCTCAATGGCAGAACTACCAAACTCTTCCATAGAGTAAAGAGACATTTGTCTAGATGATAAATACTCAATGTCACAATTTAACTGAAATTGTGTGTGGTCATATTCTGAAGAGATTTCAAAGTTTTCTAATGTGTTAGAATTTGACTATCTTCACTGATTTCAGAAATAGTACAGACGGGTTGTATAGTGTCCTCATCATTGACCCATTCATTATCTCCTATCTCTGTAATTGTTTTTGCTGGAGGATACATATTGAATTTCTTTGTCAAATTACCATCAGAAATATACATATCCCCTGATCTAAAACTGATAAAAGCATCAGCTGTGGCTAGCCAAGGTCTTCCTAAAATGAGTGGATGCCCCCCTAGATTACTCTTGGGAGTTAAAATCATGAAATCCACTGGATACTCCCAAGAATCTAAGGAGACTGAAATGTCTTCTAATACACCATCTGGTTTGATAATTGATTGATCTACAAGTTGCAGTAGAGTAGGTGTAAAAAGAAGATTAGGAAGTTTTAGCTGCTCCATAGTTTGTCTACTCATAATGTTGATAACAGCCCCTAAATCAATCAAAGTATTTGGAATTTCTACCCCATTGATATGTGTTTTGACAATTGGACTACCGGGATCCACATACTTCTGCATGATAACTTTTCCCATCATGATATCTACAATTTTTCCTATCAGGTGGATTTTTCTTTTATCTCTTGGTTTCCTTCCTGGTCTTTTGAGACTCAACTCCTTTATTGTTTTGGCTAGAATAGGAATTTATCTAATGGATTGTAACAAGGGAATCTTGATACAGACATTCTTTAATTCATCTATAAAATCATAGTTAGGCAACAAGATTTGTTTTTCCACTCCTTTATCAATTTATAATCTTTCAGGAAAAGGAGGTGTGGATGAAGATGCAGGTTGCTTGACTATAGGAGTTGTGGGGGTTGATTCTTTTTCTTTTTCTTCTTGAGTGCTTGGGTTTTGAAGAGATGCTTCAGAACCTTTATTGGCTTTAAGAGATTCTTTCTCGGAATTGCTTTGCTTTTGAGTATCTATAGAAGGCTTGTCTAAGACTCTACAGATCTGAGTTGCACATCTTTGAGAGGAACAATCATATAGGTAGGAAATTGTTGTCCTTCTACCATGTAAGCATTTTGAGGATTTTTATTATTTGGATTTGGCAATGGCTGGGAAGATAATTGATTTGTCTTTTTTTGGAATGGAAGCAAGAGTTGGGAATTTGGATTCTGTTGAGAAGGTTGTTGTTGTGGAAATGGTAATGAAAGTTGTGGATTCTGACTTGGAGGTTGTGGAACTTGTTGGTTTTGAAAAGATGGAGGATATTGGTAAAGTTGAGCAAATCTCTCATAAGGATTTTGCATACCTTGTACCCATGATTGAAATGGATTTTGAGGTTGGGACCAAGGTTGCTGCCAAGGATTCCAACTTGGTGGGGGTTGAAAGTTCATGGGGTTATTAAACCCTTGATTTTTTTGCCCTTGCAAAGGTCTCCTTGAAACAAAATAGAGAGACTCAATTGAATTTGGGTCTTCTTGAAAGACAGCTTTGAGCCCAGGAATTGAAGGACAATTCTTGGTCTCATGGCTTTCTGAGCAAATCGCGCATGTTTCTACAACTTTTGCATATAAGGGGCATTCCCTTAGAGCATGTTTCTTCCTACATTTTGGACAAAAGATGGCTAAAGCTTCAGCTTATGCTTTCTGCTTGTTTTGTATCTTAAGGGTGTCTAGTTGCTCACTAAGACTCCCTAAAATATCTGTTTTAAACTCATCAAGCATGTTGCCAATCTTAGCCCTACTCACTGATCCAATTACAGATTTATTTGCTCTAATGAGAGAAGGATCTCTAGGCCCTTTTCCAGTTTTAGATTTTCCCCTTAAGAGATGCACACATAGCTATGCTATATCATGAAGTGGAAGTTGAGATATATCTCCTTTCCCTATCATATTCAAAATATCTATCCATTCATCTCTAATGGCTTTTAGTAGAAGGGCTTTCAAGGTTTCTTCATCTAGGTTACTCATTTTTTCTCTTTTGAGGTTATATTGAAATCTTTCAAGTAGATCCTCCAAGTTTTCATCTTCTTTTTGTACCATTTTGAATACCTCATCCTTATGATTGGTGGGCATACAATAGTCCAGGTATCTATCCAAAAATATTTGTTTCATGTCATTCCAAGTCCTAATTGATTGAGTAACTAATCCCATGAACCATTTTAGAGCAGCTCCCTTTAATGTTGAAGGAAACAACTTGAGCTTTTGAGAATATTCCATGTAATCATAAGTTCGGCACATGACTTCAAACTCAAATAAAAATGTTTCAGGGTCCTCACTTCTCAACCCATAAAAGTTTGGGACAACAGATGGTGATATATTTTTCATTGTTGTTAGAGATTCCTCATCAACTATAGGAAATCCAAATGATTTGTCTCCATCCCTGTTTCCCCCATTGTTACCTCTACCTCCTCCATTATTTCCTCCTCCTCTACCTCTACCTCTACCTCCTCCAAATCCATTTACTACTTCCTCTGTCATGATAGCTTCCTCGGAGATTTCAGAGTCCTCTGGTTCTTCTATCAATGGCATACGAGGAGGAATTTCTCCCTCTTCTTCTTCAGGTGATTCAACTTCTTCAATTACAATGTGTTTTCCTATAGAGGTAAAGAAAGGGTCTTTTCCTAACTCAGATTCAGTGGATAGTGTGGGAGAGTCTCCTAATTCAACTACTACCTCTTGAACTCCAGGGATCCTAAGGCTAGGAGTATGAGTTGGAGTGGTTGGAGGTGTATCTTGCCTATACCTTGGAGTGGATGGAGTTGTAAAAATTGAACTTTTGGCCCTAGCTATAAACCTTCCCCTAGAATCTCTTGCTCTATGCATATCATTTTTATTTCTTCAAGTCAGGTTAATAATTCTCTTTCTGATCTTCCAGATCACTCTAGGTGTAAGAAGAGAGCATGCTCAAGAAATTATTGAATCAATAACTCTCTTTTCTGATCCTCCAAGTCACAATATGTGGAAGAGGAGAGCATACTTTGAGAAATCATCAATTTTTTTTTTTACCTTTCTAAAATTTCTTTTTTTGTATAATATATATATATATATATATTAAGAACTTGGCACCTAGTTTCACTTCCCCGGCAACGGCGCCAAAATTTTGGTCAATTTAGTGTTTAAATTGCTAATATGAATTATCAATCCAGGATCGTAAACTGTTGAAGTGAAGTGCACTATCTATGCAAGATAACCATTTTCTTATTTCTTTGTCGTTTTTAGTTTTTTTGGTTTGTTTTTGGATTTATCTTCTTGTTGATTTCCTAATGTGAGATGGTGTGTGAGATGGTGATTCTAGTAATCAAGTATGGACAATTGTATTCAATAAATAATTTCCAAACTTCAAAGTGTTCCAAAGGTGTTCAAACTTTACAATGATGAAATCAAGATGTGCCTAGATTCTAATTAACAAAACAGTGAACTATGACTATGGAACCCAGTATCCTTGCTGCTGTTATAAAAAGAGAAAAGACTGAACCCAAAGCAATTTAAAGACTGCAAGCAAAGTAAACTAATCATATCACATCAATTGATTTTTGACCCCTCACCATTTGACTCGCTCTGGCTATAGGAAGTTCATACACAAATTGAATGATCTGATATCTAAGTTACGTGAAATAAAACTAAGATTAAGCTGCACATTCACTCTACAATCCCTCATCATTTGGTAAAGAAAGAATGATATGAATAGTCTAATCACTAACTTGCAGAAAAGTATATGAAGAAAGAAAAACTAAGAAATAAGCAATGCTGGAATTAAAACCAATAAAACAAATCAGCAGTAGGACAAGATAATCCCATCATGTCATTAATCATCAAAAAAATTATATGTACTGCCCGGGCTTCCTATTAGAACCTGAAATGCAAACACTGATCAGTTGACAATCAAATAAAAGCATAAAAGAGACTTATGAATAGCAAATGACATAAACCATGAGAAAGTTAATATATACAGCAAGTATCTATGGTATCAAGAGCGTAAAATGAAGAAAAACATAAAACTATACATCAACTACAGGACCTTGGTGTACAAGGGCCCTCTACACCCTCGGTCAATCAGAACCAATCACGAAATTGAACGCAAAATCAGTGTCTTCTCGTATATTGCAAAACAATTATGAAATAGAGACTAAGTCTCGGCTCCAAGGCTCTTACAATAGTCAAGTTTACATACATCAACTAACTAGTTATACGCATATGAAGGTGCGTTATTTATAGCAGAAAATATATAACAAACTAACATGGCCTGCACTGGTAGCCAAGCACGTAAAAGACAAGAACCAGAATTATAGCAGCATGGTAGCTGTGGGCAGTAAATCCAAGAGATGGCTTGTTGGATTCAGTCGATGACTAGTCCCTAGGTGTTAATACACCTCCTAAAACTCAGGACCTTGCCACGCAATCCTCCTCGTGCTGAAAACAGAGCCGTGCCACTGCTTAACTCCTTGTGTTGACCACCGTTTGACCGGCCTTGACCGTGGGCTTCTATGGATGATTTGGCTAAACCAAGGGAACACGTTCCATGTCCACGTCCTTTATGGCTTGCCCATGTGGCTAAGTTCTTCAATAGACACTTGTAGCATACAGTTTAACAAAAAGGCTGCGGAAACCGATTCTGGCTGCGGAAAGTGACAGATTCCGCAGTTGGTTGAACAAAAATCTAAATCAAACAACAGTCACAAAACATAGTTAGGAAACCATGTATATACTCAGTTTAAACTATTATGCAATGATTTGATAGCTTAGAGATTCAGGTAACTAGAGAAAAAGGCTAAAAAGGGATGTAGGGAAGGTGTAGGTTTGGGACTCAACACAAAGTTGTCCTAATATGCTCGAACCTATTCGGCGGCCACCATGGACAAGGCATCGGAAGTGAGTAATTTGTTAAAAGAAAAAGACCAGGCGATCGCTTCGTTACAAGCACAGCTATCGGAGGCACAACAGAAATAAGAACAATTACAACAGCAATTGTCCACGTAGCAACAGTTAAATAATCAACTGAACAAGCAGTTGCATGAAGAGAAACAGAGGATAGATTCGGGTGCAATTCAAAGACAGAAAGAACTATCAGAGGAATCAGCAAAATTGAAGACAATGAATGAACAGATGGTAAAGACAAAAGATGAGCAAATTGCTCAATTATCAGGTCAAATAGAGAAGTTCAAGAGTCTTCTGCAGCCTGCCGATTTCAGAGCAGAATCACTACAGATTAATAAGGCACTGGTAACACAATTAAGATTATTGTGTCATAAAATGGCTCAAGTTGAACCCCTGTGTGACATAAAAGCATCAATAATAGATAAATCAATCGATGCTAGACAAGACTTAGAGGAGGCCGATGAGACCTTAACGGATTTTCTTACTTGGTAGGACACTAATGAGGGACAGGCAGCGAATTTGCCTAAAATCTTAGAATCCCATAAAGAAATTCTATTCATGGAGTGGCAATCCCAATTGATGAAGGGAGAGAGAGCAGTTTCTAGATGCAGATTATCCACAAATAATTTGATTGAAATTATTAACAATACTCTCTATTTATCTAACATGATCTCTCAATGTACACTAGGTAAATTACTATCGGCCAAAACATTGGAGCAATCATGTTATCAAGAGCTGGAAAAGAATGGGAGATTGATCACAGGGATTAAAAGTTTAACTTGGGACACCTACTAGTTGTTCCAAGTAAAACCATATAGCCAGAAAGCTGCCCTCAAGTGCCTAACAGATGCAATCAAGTGTATCATTCCCGATATACACGATGCCACCTATTATGCTCAACTCAATTCTCGTCTCAGCCGCCCTCAAGAAGTGGAACCGATGCTAGCGATATGCCAACTCAGGTCGAAAGGCAAATAGCCAGAGTGATGAATCATGATGCCGACTACCAGATTGCTGTGGGGGAGATATTCAAGATCAAGTTATACCAATTTAGTAGCATTTTAATTTTTTAGTTAGTTAGTTTAATTTAGTATTTATAGACCCTTTCATGTATTTATAAAGGGTCGTAAGTTTTTGATTATGACTTAAACCTGAAGTTGCACTACTGTACTTCAGGCATATTCTTTTATAAATACTGGGCCAATTATTCCAATTTTGATAACGAAGCTTTTATGTGGATGTGCACTACTGCCTTTATTTAAAAGTATTTATGAGTCGGAAGAAGGAATTCGAATTGCGATTGATGTTGGGAATGATTTGCAGCTCATATGGTACTACTATCTATGTCTGAATTCATTCTTTTTATGTGAATTGTTATTTGATCATTCTTGCTATTATTGAATATATGCATGTGTTTTAACATCAGTCTTTATACTTTCCACTACTGGATGTTTACAGCTTGCTTTTCTTCTAATCATACATGTATCAGTAATATAAAAAGAGAAGTGTAACAATGTTTTATTAATTACTTTGTTCAACTATTTGAACAAAGCAATTATTATTTAAATGAATATCTATGTTTATTGAATAGTGTCATCTATATGCCTATTGATGAACAAAGATCATCAAACGTTGCACTTAAGAATAGAAGCTTCCCGAGATAAAATAGTCATTTGTGTTTTCGCTTATAGATTAAGTCATCCATTCATTATCACTTATTAGAAAACCAGTCACTCATCCATCCCTTTTTATTCATTACTGGGAAACTAGTCCCATTATATCCAGTCGGAGCCACCATCCCAATCGGAAAAGGAGCTGTATTAAGGTCTGGACCGGGTGGTTATCCCCCGATGTTGATGCAACGATTTTCGGGGCATCAACAAGCACTAACATAACTGTGTCAAGGGACAATACTTCATCTAGTATTGCCTTCTTTAGTTCAACTTCAGTGGATGTTGTCACTAACTCTCCTGCTTGCTTGGCTATCTGTAGTTCTTTAGCCATTCACTCATTCTCAACTATCAGAAAGCGAACACTTGAGCTAGTGGCTTCAGCATACACTCTAGTTCCATTGACTAAGACTGTTGGATGTTTGTGCACATCAAACACGATCACCCGTTCATCAACTTTCACAATAGATGTATGATCATTTGGAGTCGACACTCTATGAGACTGCACAAATTTATGTTGAGACTCATCGAATGAGATGTTCTGCATCTCTCCTTCTGGCTGATCTCCAAGGATCTCGGTGCCTCCTCAGTCGCTTGAGACTTGCTCATCAACTGGATGCGGTGAAGTAGGTAAGTTGACCTCTTCGTGATGAGGCATAAGGTTGATGTCCTATTCTAATTCTCATTGCTCCATATCTGTATCCAATTGTTGAAGTGATTACTCTATCTCACAAGTGAAGTATTGCTCCTACGATGGTTCACCCTGTCTACCTGATGCAAACTTCTTTGATGAATCCACTACTAGTACGGACGTTATTGCGTCTATTTTCACATGTTGCACCCCCTATTCCCTCTCCCACTTGTGTAGATCTTGCTCCTTCTGGAGTTTCTCCTTCATCTCATGCAACTCCTTCTCTGCTTCCTCCATTCTTCTCTTCTCCCTCTTCCTTTTCATGATTCGCTTGTCATGTTGTTGTCTCTTCACCTCTATAGCCATAGCTACTTTCTCTACCAATGGATCTACTTAGAACTTGCAGCTTTGCTCTTCCTCCATGCGGTCGACAATATTCATCTTTCCCTTGTCGCGCACTAGTGTTCTTGCATCTCGTGTTACTAATGCTAATGCTAGTGCTCTTCGAGATGCTGCTTCACATTGCTTCGCTAACCACTCCAAAGCGAAGCCGAACGATTCATTGAGTCTAGAGAAGTTGTAATAGTATCTCCATGGGTCTTCCTCTGCCCAATGAAACGCCCCGTGGATCTAGTTGAACTGTACTCTCGTGCAGTGATCTTTCACAATACAATGTGGGTCATACGGATTGTAACTTCGGATGTCAACTGGATACTTCTCCATCAATTATGCCTTGACATCTTCTTGCTTGAAACTCCTGATCTCATATAACCCAATTTGCAACAGAAGAGCGAGTGAAGGTGCCTTCTTCTTCCTGTGCAGTATAGTTTTCAATCTTGTCGAGATGTGATATGCTACTTCATGCATGACGACTATGTCCAAGGAAAACTTTGATAGAATATGCAGAGGATTCTTTGTGCTGAACATTCATATGAAGGTGTCGTATGGTGAGGCATACCAATCAGTAATGTCTATCAATGTCTCCATTGCTTCCTTCGACATGCAGGGTGGATCCTATTCGAATATCATCTTGTAAAATGGGGTGACAAAATGATCGGACAACTGTGTGATTACTCCTCTAAAGCTGCATTCTGAAAACAACTTACAATATGTGTTCACAACAGTCTCCATCGGTGACCATGCCGAATCCAAACCTGAGAGTGCCTGTCAGGCACAGATTGCATCTAAGATGTAGGTTGACATATAGATATTTTCTTGCATACCTCTAGGTGATTGTTGAGCATTCGCTACTTGTTCCTTCAGCTAATGAACCAATATGTCGGAGTAGTTACACGGTTTACCCTCTCTGTCCAGTTAGTCCAACATGATCATCCAAATCTGTCGGAAGTTTGTTGTGCTTTCTTGGCCACATAGTCAACATGCAAATATGACCAAGTATTGATACGCCTTCTACAGTATCTTCATCTTATAGATCTGGTTGGGTGTCATCCTGAATCTAGCTGACTCCTTTACCCAGTTCTTCAGAATGTCTCTTGAGTTGGCACTACTGCTAAGTAAGCTGAAAGGAGTCTCCATGGTCGTCACGAGCTTCGACATCTGATACATCTCATCATAATCTTGTGCCCAGAAGGTGACAAGATTCATCCCGCTGAAACTTCTAAGAATCATCGTCTCAAGATCAGTGTGCAAGACGATCCAGTGTATCATGTTCACGCATGGGAATGCTAGGTGCCTGCATGCAATCTAGTACAACCCAGACTTGTGAATGTTCACATACACCTAATGGTCTTCAAGGTCTTCCGAAAAAGTTCCTGCAAATATTTCATTGACCTCTTACCATTTCATCTTGATGTCCTTGTCTAGAAACAACTTGGTATCTTCATAAATCAGTAGACATATGAACACCTGCTCAACTGTTGCTCCAGTTGCACTTCCGTCAGTGTCCTTTGATCCTTCTCTCTTGGAGGCCATTGATCCTATACTACTAAGGGGCGAATGAACACCTAAAAGATCTAGAGACAAAGCAACATGCATGGCAAGAAATCTGTCAATGAAAACCAAAGCGAATTCGAGGAATGACATAACACATACCTGGGGAATGATAGGCAAAGATTTTACAACTTTCTCTAGTAGGCTAGGTGACTGGCTACCAGAACTACCCAAAAGGCAGTTTGGGCTATCTGGGAGGCAAGACTGGCTACTGGATTTGTGCAATGTGAAATCCAAGATGACTGCTGACTAATGGGATTGCACAATGCGCAATTCCAACTGGCAATGACTGCAGGCTCAGTGACTGCATTCCACAATTTTCTGGGCCAGCAGTCACTACCCCTCAGAAATCCGCAAAACAGTATTGGAGGATAGTGTTTGGGCAGAAATGCACATTTCTAGAGAGGAATATAGGGCCTTCCTTCTCTAGATTGCGCAGTGTTGTCTGGGTGAGGGAGAGTCCAGGCCAAGGCTGCCTAGACCTGCCGATAGGAACTAAAAGAAAATATGAAAGTTAATGCATGGTGACAAGGTGAAAGCAGAAGTGATTGATCGTGCATGCAAATATTGAACAAAAGATTCAGTAAACTTATCAACATGCATGTGGGTGAAGCGAGTCGCTGAATCGGTGACCGTTCGTGCAAAACAGTTTCATGCATGCGACAACAGTGAGATAGCAACGAAAACTAAAATGGTGCTATTACAATCTAATATGCATGTAAATGACAGCAAGCATTCAAATAAATCAAGAAAACATCACTCACACAATAGAAAACACAAAAAGAAACAGAAATGCTAAAAAGGACAAGTTGAGACCACTTACCCGTGAATAGCTAAGTCGGATGTGTTGAAGAGTCCTATATATGTTGTGGCATGTGAGAGCTCCAAGATCGATCTGAAATAATGAGCTCTGGTGCGGCGAATAAATAAGTTTGAGCTCATGATGCGCATGCCACAAATCTAGGAAAAAGCAAAAATTGGAGGAAATTTTCTAGAACGAAATTTTGCATGTAACCTCTGACTGCTAAAAATAGCTCCCTAAATCATGGGATTCTTTTTCCATGTTTCCTTTTTCTATTCTGGGAAAAAGCAATCCATGCATGCAAGTCATGTTTCCTTGGTCCCGGGTGGAACTGGTCAACCCAACTACTCATGCATGAGGCTGCTCAACTACTGGGAGAAAATGTGCATTTTTGGATGGGAGCTAGGTTGGTTTCCCCAGAGATTTGTGCAATTTCTGGGTAGATTAGCTAACTGCTTCCCAAGATTGCGAAATTCCTGGGTTGAGCAGGCCTGCTGGGAAAAATTACGTAGTTTGCTGGGTGAAATTTGCATGGCAGGATTGCACAATTCTGGAGCCCAGCAGGTTGCTAGACAGAATTGTGCAATTTGTATAGGGAAGGTTGGTTTCCCTCTAGAATTACACAATTTCTTGAGCGAGCTGCTTAGCCTACAACTTGACCAAGTTTACGTGATTAGCCTGTGACGGGAATGCATCAAGCTTTGATTGACATGATGTCTTTGTGCAAGAAAAAAACTGAAGCTTGTGTACTTGACGAAGCAAGACAAAGTGTTGTTAAAGGTTAGTAGGGAGGCTTCAAAACGAAGCTAAGGAAAAAATTTGGAGGGTGGTTGTAGCCGCTACAACATGTTGTTACTCCAATATATTTTAAACTTACTGATACACATATTATGGTATATGCTAATACACCCAACTGGTAGTTGTTGCTACTCTTGTAGTCGCATTTTATCAAAGAAATGGCTTCTCTTGAGTTTTAGACACTACGAGCATCATGTGTTAATACTCCTGCTATGTGGAGTTGCTAACACATCCAAAATTGGTAGTTGTTTAGTTAAACTACAACAGGACAAACCATCCTAGACGCACTACTGGAATGAGATGTAAGTTGCAAATTTGGTTCTTCCACATGCTAAAAGGAGGTGAACCAATTTAATTTTGGAAGATGTAGGTTTTAACTCGTATAGAAATTACCTGCATACGAATTCTAAAACACAGAAAATAAACAATGCGAGAGCATAACACATAAAACGCACATATACACAGAGATTTTCCCCTGTATTCCAAAACCGGGACTACCAGCTTGATTTTTTTTATTAAGTTCCTTTCAATGTTACAATACATATTTATACACACCAAAGCATCCAATACCATGGACCAAAAACCATCGCGTACAAAACCATGGATTGAAAACCATAGGTAGGTTCGCCCAACCTAATATAAGGTCCAAAAAAAAAATTCTGGGGCGCTGCCCCGGACCTGTAGAGGGGGGCTACCCACCCCCCTCAAACGCCCCAGACAAGACCCCCCCGCTGTGCAATCGGGGCAATGAACGGGGGGCTCCACCCCCCTCTAACCCCGAGTTCACTACGTCTGTTAGTCGTGGAAAGAATATAACACAACCCAACGTTCTCCCACTTGTTGTTTTCTTTCCAAAAGGGGCCACAAGAGAGCTTAGTCATTTTTCCAGCCCTGAAATTCCCATTGTTTCTCTACACCAAGAGAACTTCTCAGAGCTCACAGATTTTGTCAATGCATCTATAGTATTTTCAAAGTGTCCACCTTTACCAGCAACACCTTTTTGCCTTCATCATATCCCTTAGAAAGTGATACTGAACATCAATGTGCTTTGTCTTTGAATGATAAGCAGGGTTCTTTTCCAAGAAAATTTCACTTTGGCTATCACATTCTATTCTTATATATCCATGTACTAACTCCATACTTGAACACAATCTCTACAACAAAACTGCTTCCTTGCTTGCATGAGTGGCTGCCATGTATTCTGCCTCTGTAGTTGATAGTGCCACTACAGATTATTTCTTACTCATCCAACTGACTGCACCTCCAAATAGGTTAAACACATACCCACTTGTAGATCTTCTCTGATCTAGAAATCCAGCCCAATCTGCATCAACAAAGCCACGGATTTCCAACACTCTGTCCAATCCTAGTCTTCCTTGGTAGCACAAACCATAATCACTAGTGCCACCCAAATACCTGAAGACCCGCTTCACTGTTGTCCAATGCTCCTTCCCTGGTTTTGACATAAACCTGCTCAATACTCCCACTGCATGTGCAATGTTTGGTCCAGTATAGACCTTTTCATACATCAAGCTACCTAATGCACTTGCATATGGAACACGAGACATATCCTCTTCCTCTTCTTGTGTCTTGGGACACTATTCAGCAAATAACTTTACACATACAAGAATAGGAACCTTCACCGGTTTACTATCCTAAATATTAAACCTCTGTAGTATTGTCTCGACATACTTCCTCTGGTTTAACCAGAGCTTCCTCTTTGCTCGATTTCTTTTAATTTCCATGCCTAAAATATAGTTTGTAGCCCCAAGATCTTTCATGTCGAATTTGGAGGACAATTGGGTCTTCAAATCCTAGCTAATTTCTTTGTCATTAACAACCAGCAACATATCATCCACATACAAGACCAGATAAATAACATGGTCACCAATTAATTTAAAATACACACAGTGATCTGCTTTGCTTCTGGTGAAGCCAAGTCCTTGTATAAATGTATCAAATTTCCGATACCACATCCTTGGTGA
>APFE030005329.1:0-19601 GCA_000404065.3 Pinus taeda
AATGTTCCCTCCTACACTCTTTCCATTCTCTTGATGCTCCCTCTGATGTTCATGCCATGCTTCCCTTGCTCTCTCATGAAAATGAAGAAAAAAACTATTTTTAAAATTTATGCTTTTGGGCCTTTTAGTCTGCATACTTCAATTGAATTATTATTTTAGAACTTATGTAGGTGGCTTATTTTTTAAACATAACTGTTTGACAACAATTGGCGAATATCATATTTCATTTCATAAATCATGGATTTACTTCCTAGTATATGGTTTAAGAATTTGCATACTTGTAATTGAGAGATGGTTGATGAATCATTAATCTACCATGGATGACATTCCTAACTTTATTATAATGTAGAAAGTTCTCCTCCTATTCCTCAGATGATAGATACTTTCTAGATTTTTCAATTGAGGTCCATATATATCAACATCAAATTGAAGTTGCAATATCATAATATTTAGCAACATGCCAACGATACAATCTAAATTTAAAAAATAAGAAAAACATAGCTTTTTGAATAATTACACAAGTACAGAATAAACAATTGGAATTTTAAAAATCTAGAAAGCAATAGACCAATTTGATAGATAGTCATCACCTTCCACATCCTTCAATGGAACAACACACAATTCCCTAGACCGTTGGAACCCATCTTACCCACTTGGGACTAATAACAGAGTCAAAAGAACATGGCATGACCAAGGTAGGCTTATGTATTGGTGCCTCATCTAAGTACCCAACACAACCATCGTTATTTCATGTGTTTTTTTGTTTCTAGATCAAAATCAAATTTAATCCTCGGAAAGGGGCACATGAGTGTCTTTCGAAAACCAATATTCAAGTAAAGCACAATAGAACCCATGAAAAATTCACTTAGAGTATGGCATTAAGAAACATGCATTAATCAAAAATTAAACTATAGAGTTTCAAAATTAAAATCTTGATAGAGAAATATAAGAAATGCCCACTCCCCAATATACATAAACCAATATATGAATTTTGGGTTAGTGTGGTAAACCATGTGAATCATAATCAATTGGATTTGAACCCACAACCACATTAACCCACAAACACATTAACATTCACCTATTTGTAACTTATGGTTCTGGTCATTTGACCATTCTAAGTAGCTCCACTAAATAAACTTAGAAATTTAAATATTTTCTCTTAGAATTCATTTTCTTGTTGCATAACAACCTACATTAAATTGAGGTAAGAATTCAGATAAAACTACATGCGCATAATCAATCTATATAAAAAAACAATAACACACCACCATTATTTATTTTAATTTAAACTTAGAAATTTAAATATTTTGTCTTAGAATTAGTTTTCTTATTGCATAAAAACTTACATTAAATTGAGATGAGAATTCAAATGAAATTACAAGCACATGATCCATTTATATAAAAAAAACAATAACACACCACCATTGTTTATTTTAATTTTTTTTCATTAGAATAAATTATAGGTAGTCAACTGATGGGACCATCCTGCAACTTCACTTTATTAGGTTTTACAATGATTTAGCAATGCTTTACTCGTTGGTTGAATGATTAGTGAATGATTTGAGGTTTAATATGTTTGATTAGGCGCTAATCATAGGATGGTGCTAGATATACACTGTATGGCATTTATTTCAGAATTCATTGAAGTGTACCCACCTCGGTTACTATTTCCCACTCTTGGTTAATGCAAAAGCCATTGGTTCTTTGTCATTTCTCCATTTCACACTTGTGTTTTCGCTGCACCGAGGGTTTGAACTGGTAGTGAGGGTTTGTGTTGCGAATGTATGGGGTTTTGTAACAGGCTCTTTGTGCACCCAACTATGGGTTATGCTACTTGTTGGTGTGGCACCTTCGTTTGTTCTGGTGACTTTGTTGTTTGGTTACTTGGGCACAATATGAAGGTTCTTCTCGTCTGTGTAAGAGAGTTTTTGTTGTCTTTGTCTGCTTGGTTACTAAACTTGTCCCTACTTCATTGTTTTCATTTCATTGTAGTTCTTCTCGTTATTAAATTTGGTTAATGGGTTACCCGTGTTGCGTTCTACAGGTCACAGTCGTGGTGGCCTCCTCCTCAGCTTCGCATCTCTATTCAGGTAAGTTGTCCCTCCATGATTGCTTATCCTTTTCATTTTCCTCCAATTCTAACGAGGTTTGCTCCTTGCTCTGAGGGGTTCACTGTTGGTTGTGGCTTAGTGGGGTTTCACTCTTCCCACGCGACTACTCTCTAGGTAAAGCAGTTTTATCAATTGTGCATTCAGTTTCTCCTTCTTAGGTTATTTCTTGCCTTTACTCTGTTTGCATATGGCTAACAACGTTGCCTTGTTTTGCTTGCGTAGGTGGGGATTCGTTCTCTGGCGTAGTTGATGAAATTGCTACGGGCTTTGTTCCAGTAGGCTCTACTACTGTTATCAATTTTTTTTGTTAGTTGGTCTCTATCAGTTTGCTGGGCAGAGTCCCAGTTCTCGTCCACTTGAGTTTCCCTGTTGTCACTATGCGACCTGGTTCAGTCTTGTACAAAAGCCCTTGTTTGTATTCTGGCAATTTGTAACTATAAACCAACTTTTGGATGGTGGCTGACCAAACCCTCACCCTTAGGGTTCTGCTAATATTCTTTCCGTCGTTTGAATGGGTATCCCTGGACTATCGTATGTGTACAAATATTTTTTTGTTGGCAATGAAAAGGAATTAATAGGAATTTTGGTTACATTACGTTTACCTCTGGCCTGGGGTCGTTGCTCAGCATTTGCATTTGCATTCTTTTTCAAACTCCCTCTAATGTGATTGGGTTTCGTTCGTGGAACTCCGTATGTTTGCTGCTAGTCTTCGTGCTGGGAATGCTCATCCAATTTCTCTATTTTCCTTCTGTTCTTTAGGAAGGAAATAATACGTAATGGGTAGGAAAGCGCAATATTTGTTTAGTTTCGCTTACCCAATGATTAAGGAAAAAAATTCAATAAATGTTACAACAAGTTGTTACAGATGGACTCAAATATTTCGGATGAAAGAAATTTTTTTATTCGTATTGTATTTCTTTGCTCATGTACTGAACCCCTCCATGATTGTATTACATTGATTTTTATATTTTTTTTAAACAGTTACTCAAACTTTTCTCGGTTACCATATAGTTACTCTTTGTAGTTACATAGTCGTTAATCATGCTGGGTTTTCTTGTACTGTAAGAGTTACAAAAGTACTATAGGAGTTACAATATTATACTTTTGTTTATGACAGACATCTGTAAGATAGACTTAGAAATTGACAAAACAATGTAACTGTTATGAGACGACTTAGAAATTGACAAAACAATGTAACTGTTATGAGACTATTCTAACTGTACTGTTCCTAATATTCATTAACTAATAATAATAAAACAAACTAGTTTCTAGACATTGTTTTATTCACTAAACATAAATGAAATTAAAAGTCTTGAACCTGTCCTTCTTGACTTGAGACCAACACCCAATCATGATACCCCTACATCATCAACTATTTTGAATAACACAACACCATTGTTTATTTTATTTATTTTTTCATTAGAATAAATTTATATTTGTTTAGGTAGAAAACTATTCTGATATTAACTTAACTTCCAAGGATTATTTTCATACAAGAAGCATACAAAATTGTATGGCGACTTTAAAATGCATCTCGACACCATGGCCTCTAATTTCGACGAAGTAGAATCTCTTTAATATGGCGTTCAAGACCTTCAAATTCGAAATCATTGTTTTCTACTATTTACCGTTATTTTCACAATCAAAATAGAAGAAGATTTTAAATAAATAAAACTGTTATTATTTTTTTAATAGTATAGTTTTTCTTTATTAATGTTTTTTTATCACATCTTCATGGAATATATTTTACTATTATTGGGTATTTATTAAACAACTAATAAGGTAGTAATGTAGTACTATATTACAGTTCATTTTTTTGTAATTAAATAGTTTGAGGATATATAGGTATTAATTTACCAAAAAATTTTAATAAATTATATTATTATTATTTTAGGTATTTATATTAAAATTTAATATTTTAAAATAGTTTATAGATTTTTTTTGTTAACACAATTTTCAAATAGATTTGATTTTTTTATTTAAATATATTTTTTTAAATATATAAATTTGATTTAACCCTTTAAAAAAATCAAAAAACACTTAAATCTCTGCAAAATTTTGAACAAAAATTATTTAAAAACTTTGAAAATTAAAAAAAAATTGTTTCCCCTCAATTTTTACTTCAATAACTAATAGAAAAACACTTAAACCTAGTTTGTACAACAGACTTTGTTCAAAGTCTTCTTGTTTCGCAACAGGGAAGATAATAATAACTACTTTTTAGGTTCCCCTTAACATTCTAATCCCAATCATTTAAAAGTCTACTTTGGTTTATCAATGGATCACCATGGTTTTCCTTCTGCTAACATACCTACATCCTTCACACCAGGTTTGAGTTATATTGAAAAGATAAACCCGTGGCCTAATTGACTAGTATTTCAATAACAAGATGCCTCTAAATTCCATGGAAGATAATAATAACTACTTTTTAGGTTCTACCTAACATTCTAATCCCAATCAGTTAAAGGTCTTCTTTGGTTTATCAATAGATCACCATGGTTTTCCTTCTGCTAACATACCTACCTCCTTCACACCAGGTTTGAGTTATATCGAAAAGATAAACCCGTGGCCTAATTGATTAGTGTTTCAATAACAAGATGCCTCTAAATTATTGATTGAGAATATACATCTAAGTCACTTTTTCTGTGGTAAAGTTGTCATCACAATAATATATCAAAGGATTTCCAAACGACAGTAATCTTTTGTATGGCACAGAGGCCGATTTTTTTTTCACAGAAACTGGGTTCTTACATTAAATCTATACGAAGCCAGAGTAGGAAAATCCATGTAGAAATAGAAATTCATGCATTAAACCGGCCTTGCAAAATAAGTTGCGTTTTTTGACAAAGCGAAAATAGGAAATCCCACTAACGATCTCTAAATAGGATTTCAATGAAATATGTGTTAAATGAACACTTGCAGTAACAATCGGCGTTGGCGCTGCGGGAATCTATGGGCGACGGTGGTTATACTGTCCTTCAAAATCCCCCAACATGGTCGTGATGATGACCTACATGATGCCATGCCGACGACGGGCCAGACGGCGGCGACGAAGGGCTACACGATGATGATGGCGTGAATTACGAAGCTGAGTCTGTGTGTGATCTCCCCCATCGCCGGATTCACCTTCCCCTCCTCGGCGATCGCCGCCTTCGCCTCCTCTACCATCTCCGTCTTCACCTCCTCCGCCATGATTCTTCTTTCGAATCAGGGAATACAATCTCAGAACCATAATTCCAATCCCCACTACAATTTTGATCCTCTATACGTTTAATACATCCAAGTCCACATGAATATATAGTAATGATAAATTCATGCAATCCTGCCCCGCATTAGATGAGGTGATGAGAAAAGATATTATAAGACCGAGTCCTTATACCTTGCTTCTCGTTCACGGCAATTCGAGGAGGCACACTCATCAAATCTCTTCACAACCCTCCCCAAACCGAGTATCTGGGAATACGTTTCAAACTCTCTCTGTAAATGGAGGACTTTGTCATATCATGATCACAACTCTTTAAATCACAAAGAGAAAGACAAACTGTATTGACTATTGACTGGCATTGGCATTCATGTTCGTGGAAATTATCTGTAAATATGACAGAACGAGCAGAGCTGTTTACAATCCAAATTGTGAACGCAATGGTGAAACAGTCCATTTTGTCACCAGGCTCGTAGAATGTTTACACTTTGAAATTAATCCCAACAGAGACATAATACTTCTATGTTCGCACTCAAAGTTAGCCATAACCTCAAATGGTCGACGCAGTAAATCGACCATGACATTTTCACTCGCGACACCATCCAAGGTTTGCGTAGACGCAATGTTCTCTTCGTATTCGCGACTCGATATCGCAGCTGGCAATAGGTGAAAGAGGAAATCATGAGAAGTGGGGAAACATAGGCCGATTAGGATAACGTTTGGTCGATTCTGTAAATTTATGAAATAGTTTTTTTTTTTTTTTTTCTTAAACCAAATGGTGTTTTTCCCTTGCTCCTCTTCATTTTTTCTATAAGTTTTTTTTGTAACATAGTTTTAATTTTTAAAATCTAAACTTTATATAAAATATTTTTTCTATTGTAATTTATTAAAGGTGTAGTTTAATTTTCAAAATGAAATGGCCTTTTTTATGATTTTTTGTCCAATTAATTTTAACTAATCTTTAATAGAAAAATTTAAAAACTTGAATTTAAGTTGTTTAATTTGTAGAATTCTACTCCTGAGGGGTTTTCTAACCTTTAAGTAAATTTAATTGCAAAAAATAATGAAAAATAAACAACATAGCAAAATAACCAAACACAAAAAATTGACACAGAGTTGGTAAAACCCTCCTTGTGAGGGAAACATCTATCTGTATTCATATTATTCAAGGGAGATTTACAAAATCACTCACAGGGATACTTATCCAACCATTCAACACACCCACCATTAGTTTATGTGTTTTTATTGCCTCTGTAGACTTGCTTGGATAAATAACAACCTATCATGAGAAATGTTTTGCATAAAACAAAATTGTTGATTTTATATGTCTTTTCCTAAACTTAGATTAGAAAAAACAACCCGATCCACAGGAACCAATTTTAGCTACTATCACAAGAATATAGAGAAATAGTTGGCAACATCTAACAATCTCCACCTTGACAATAATTTACATGATATATCATACCCAAATTATTTATCACCTTCCTTACAGAAGTCAAACACCATTTTGTGAACATGTCTACACAATTTTTCTTTGTACGGACCTTTTCCAAAGCCACCCCTTCACCTTCATCATTAAAATGTATTACAAAATGGTATTTTATAGGTTGACTCACCTTGTCCTATATCCTTCCAATTCACCTAACAAACCTTTTAACCAAATTGCCTCTTTGCAACCATGTGAGGCACCTTGGATTCTCTCTCAAAAGTAGATAAATAAACTATGTTTTGAAGCTTTGACATCCAACTAACAGCTTTAAGAGTTTTGAAGCTTTGACATCCAACTAACAACTCTAAGAGTAAAGATTTATCTAGAAGTGGATCTCCTCTTGTCCAAGTTAGGTGCAAAATTTGAATCTGTTGAAAATGCAGCAACAAAATCCAATTTTGACTTTTCCTTGGTCCAACTAGATTAAAATTTGAATTTCAATTCCAAGGAATACTTGGAGGTAGTTAACTCAAGTGACATGGCTCTTGTCACTCAGTTAACTCAATAACTTCGAGTTGGAGACACTTGGATTTGGTTCTAGATTATTGATTATTAATTTGTAGCAATCTATTTCAGTTAATTTGAGTTGAGTTATTGTGAGTTTAACTAGTAGAGTTATTGTTTTGTGTGTCAATTTTTTGTTTAAATTTTGTGTGTTTCCTCCTCTGCTTTTCCATTTAGGAGGATTAGTGTAAATTTTTGATTTTATGGATGCCTTTATTTTAGAATAAAGTTTTCAAAATTCTAATTTAATTACTATCATTTGGTTGATCTCAAATTTAACTTTCACAAAATATTTTAGAATATTTTCAATAATAATCACAAATCAAAAATTGAGTTCCATCTCCAAAGTAGTTATGTGCTTCTTTCCTTTTTATTTAAACTCATTAACAGTAATAAAAATCCATATGAAGATAATATGAATATGAGTTAAGATTCTTTTGGACATGTGATGTTAGTAAGTCATGGTATTGGCTCATGATATTGTAACAAAACCTATTTACAAATTAAAAATATCTATGATTAAGAATCTTGTTACATGTTTTCTTTCAAATGCATGTCACCCATAAATTGTAAACTAGTTGGTTTGTGGTGGGTTTAGTTCCTACTAGGTGACAAGTTCAAAAATTCAAATCTAATGAAAAGGAAACCACCGCTTAAGAAATTAAACTATCCCGAAAAACATCCAAGCTTAATTTGTATATTTTCTTAATAAATCAATATCTACATTTATTAACCATTTAATTTTATTACCCTCAAAATAAAAACTTAATATAAATATATGCACAACATTAAACACACTGCCTTAACAATATTATGATTCAATAGTTTAACCATATCGTTATTGTAAACTTAACATACTATAATCTGCGCACACCACTTATATAATATATATATAAAATAATTATATATATATATATTATATTTTTAAACATTATAAATTGTAAAATTACATATAAAATAGTGTAATGTAAAGTTCAAAGACAAATTTAAAATAAGAAAAAAGGAAATCGATTAATCGATGCAGCCAACTCATCTAAAGACTCGTTCAATCGAATAAACGATTTCAGTGAAGATAAGCTGCATTGACTATTAAGGGGCAAACGCAACCTGTACTGACTCATTCATATTCGAATGGTTATGAGGAAATATGATATAACTTCAATCATGAGGTTTGACAATCCAAATAATTAGTGGAGAAGCAATGCATCTCCTCAATCACTTGAGGAGGAAGGGTCTTTGAATGTTTAGAATACAAAATCATTTGAGAATCCAAAAAGACTGATATTGTGGACAAGCAATCCAAATTGTCAACTACTTCTTGGAATCTTCTGACAATTCAAATAATTGGAGAAGCAATCAAAATTGCCAAATTATTTGAGAAGTCTCTTTGAAGGTTCAGATTACAAAGTCATCCCCCGACTACGTCTCCAATTTGAGAAATCCTTGAAGCCTTTGACCCTGTAAATCAAGCACGACGTTTCCACTCCTGACGCAAAAAAATGTTTATTAATTCCTAAAGTATTAATAATTAAATGCCCCTCAATACTGGGCGATTTGATTTATGGTTGATATTGGTTTTAGGATATACCGGAGTGGATGACCACACTGTCTAAACCAAGTTTCTTTTTAATTTGTCAATCTAATTGATTACTGAAATCTAGTAAGTTTATTAAAAATATAATAAACTTGAAATAATAGATGAATAAGACAATTGGTGAGTGGATGACCGCACTCTCTAAACCAAATTTCTTTTTAATTTGTCAATCTAATTGATTAGTGAAATCAAGTAACTTTAATTAAAAATATAGTAAACTTGAAATGATAAATGAATATCGGTTTGGGTAAGAGAAATGATGAGGGGATGACCACAATGTCTAAACCAAGTTTCTTTTCAATTTGTTAATTTAATTGATTAGAGAAATCTAATAAGTTTAATTCAAAATATAGTAAACTTAAAATGGCTTGGGTAAGAGGATTGGCGAGTAAAGTTGAGAACCTGTCTTAAAATTAAAGTAATCACAAAGTTTTAGAGAAGGGTAACATTATCTATTAGAAGTTTTGACTAAAGAATCTTGTCTTCGCTTAAATAATAGAGATGAGCCAGATGGAACTTCTTTATCAAAAATTGTAATTGTTCAAAATTTTTTATTTCAATTTAAACTGGATGAGAATTTGTTGACTTTTTTTCATGTTTTTATTGAGGGCTAAATTGATTCTCAAGGGAATAATCTCAACATATGCTTAATCTTAATGTTTATCAACCTTTAGAGTGAGTTACGAGTTTGTTAGGTTGCATTGACTTTTAATAATTTTAAAAAATTATATTTGCACCACATGGCTCGTTCCCCAACAATTTCCTAGGGATTTGACATTATTCCAATTCTAATATGTTCATATTCTAGTTAGATGGGGAAATTAATATATAAGCAAATTTTATTTAGCAAAATGGTCTATTTTACAATAAGATGTGTAAATCTTTTTTTCTCATATTAAATTAGATTTGTACCACTTGGCTCCCTGCTCATTCATTTCCTAAAGATTTGAAAAATTTTCAATTCTAATAAATTCTTATTTAATTAGATGAGGAAATCAAAATGGTCCATTTTACAAATAGATTAAACCTGTTTTTTTGTTTTGTGAGTAACTTGAATGGTTAAAGTTTATTAAATCGAACATGGAAGAATTAACGTTCTGTTTACCTTGAGTAATTAATATTTAGGATACACAGATATGCCCCAATTTCTTGATTCTTCAACTGGTAAGAAGCCTCCAGTGGAAGGTGCGGCCGATTTCTCTAACCATCCAGTGGATGAAACCTCCACATCTACGACAAGTTTAGCATTTACGGACAAAGGATAGTGACCAAATAAATTTTCGATGGCTATCAGATCTGCAGATTTTTGCGTTCAATTGCCTTATTGTTCGTGAGACTTTTGCATTCAATTCACATTCAATTGCCTCTGCGTTTAGTAGTTGGACATTTAGAGAGAAAGGAAAGTTAGAAGATAAACTTATTATCGCTATCAGATCTCGAGTCTTTCTTGTTCAATTGCCTTGGTGTTCGCCAAACTCCCGTATTCAATTGCCTTTGTGTTCATTGAGCACTCATCCTTGCGAATGTTCGTATGTTCGTGCATGTGTCTTGAGTTCAAGCCATTATTTGCAATTTTGTTCATGTTGTGTTGTCCGCGAGGTTGAGCGTCTTGTGTTTGGCTTTCTGCATAGCAGTGACTTTGCATCGACTTTCTAGACACGTCGGTATCTTCTTACGCCAATTACAGTATTCGTGCAGTTCAGCGCCTTCAGTTCAATATTCAGCGCCTTCGGTGTCAGCTTTCTGCTGGGTATGTATTTTTTTCAAGAAAAAAGTTATATTTATGTACATAATAGGTACTTCATGTACCCATATCATCATAGAAATAACATCCGGGTTGGTGGTGCATACCCTATCGAAGTGTCAGATATACATATAGTGAATATATAAACAGAAAAATCTACATATATCATGTAGCAGATATAGGAGAGAGCACTATAACAAATACTTTCATTATAATGATCAGACGAAAACAATATTATCTCTTCTACAATGTGTATCATAAAAAAACCATTTCGCCAGCAGGTTCCGTAAAAATATATAATAAAAAAAAAAAGATATGATAATAATTATAAAAAAAAATTAATATTATTTTAGATTTGACTGGGGTCCTAAGTTGAAAAATAGTCGTTAGTCGTTCTAGCCGTTGGACTCTCTGCTTAGACTATTTAACACGCTATACTGGATCTGTATCTTCAACTTGTCTTGACGATGAACCACACTGGTTGGTTCGAAACGCGTCGACAAATGATCAATTATGTGATTTCGCCAAAAAAAATTCTAAACAAATGTAATGGATCACAGAAGTCTAAATTCTTTGAGATCAAAAAGTATATGAACAACTATCCTCGAAATGTCAACTCCATAGCACTTAGTATATTGCCCTCAAGTAGTATATCCATGCGTATTTATCCCACCGTTCATTGAAGCCTTTTCTTTGAGAGGTCATTAGAAAGTTGGTTATGTTCTATTCTACTATGTTGTTGGAAGGAACTAATTCCAACTACCCACATTATTACAACAATCAGAATTCAACAGATGATTTAATGTAGGTTCTAGAATTCATTGGCAATGGGCAAAGCTTCTTGAAAAAGCCACCACCCCATCGAACTCCAGAATGATCTCTGTCCTATGTAAATACCTGTTTAATCAGTGAATGAAGGCAGGTTGTTGAGTTCTGAGTTTGAGTCTCTGCTCTCTGATATGGTATCAGAGCAGGTGTGAGGTCGAGTGCTGGTAAAGAGCTTTGAGCTCTATGTTGGTGAGCCATGCAAAGAAGGGCTGGGTGGTGTGAGTTGGAGCTGTGTGTTGTGGCTTGGGAGGTCCCAGTTGTACTGGAGGTGGCCTAGAAGTGGTCTTGGCAGAGGGCTGAGCAAAAAGAAGCCAGTTCCCTGAGGTTCGGAAGTTGTGATACTGTCTTATAATGTGACATTAATGGTGTAGACTATGGTGTTTGAAAAATTATGAGAATGATAGTAGTTAGATTAGAGTCATTGATGCATTATTTACATTGGTCCTCCTATATATTTGAGCTTAAAAAGTGGTGTTCAAGTAAATATCATCATGAAGTAGCTTAGTGTTTTCATGGTGGTGTCGTTCTAAATTGCGTTGCATTTTAGTTTCAAGTATTTTAAATGAACAAGTCTAGTAAATATGATCATATAGTAGCTTGGTGTTTTAATGGTAGTTTCATTCTAATTCGTATCTGAGGGAAAAAATCGTAAATCTGGAATTTTTAAGCTGGCATAGATGTGTCACGTGAGTCGTTCTTTGGTTGATAACTAGGAAGTGATAGTGCGTGGCTAAAGGATATCTAGTTGACCAATATCGAAGTGCACTAAAGATGAGTTTGACTCAGATCTTAACAGTGAACATATTTGTGATTTCTAGAAAATCTTGTTCAAATTAGTGTGTATAATGGTGATCAACTGTTAAAGCTCAGCGTTATTAGGTAAATTTGTAAGGAATTGCCTGTTGAGTTGAAAAAAAAAAAAAGAAATTTTTCATTTTGATGATTGGAGAAAGTTTTTTTCATCATGACAAATTTGTTGCCTGATACTTATTTGAATGAATCCACCAAACTTGATGGAGGAAATTATGTGAATTTGAAATTCAAGATACAAACTATTTTAGAAGGTTATAATTTGTGGTCCATTGTGAGTGGAGATGAACCCAAACCCACTGTTGCAGGAACTATTCCAGATTGGGAGAGAAGGGAGACGAAAGCAAAGGTGTTGCTACGTATGTCCGTAAAGGACAACATTATTCCTCACATCAGAGATTGCAAGACATCAAAAGAAACATGGGATATGTTGAAGGGTTTATATGAAACAACAAATACAAACCAAATCTCGTTTTTGAAGACTAAGCTTTTATCTCTAAAAATGGAAGGAAATGAAAATATAAGCAATTTCATATCTCGTGTCAAAAATTTAAGTGATAAGTTAGGAGATATTGGTGAAAAGGTGTCTAGTACTGACTTAGTCATCATCACATTAAATAGCTTAGTTCAAGAGTATCAAATTTTTGTTTCAAGTCTTTCAGCTAGAGAGAAACCCCCTACATTTGATGAATTGACAGGAATTCTTCTACAAGAGGAGGAGAGGATGAAGAGCTTTAATTTGGGCTCTAGTAGTTCAGATTTGGCATTGGTAGCCAAGGGAAAATATCCATATAGAGGCAAGCAATGGGACAAGAACAAAGGGGGCACGTTTCAAGCAAAACAAAAAGGTATGACAAAGTCTAAAGTTCCAATCCATGATAAAAGAAATGATGATTGTTATTACTGTGGCAAACTTGGGTATCATTCTAAAGATTGCTATAAAAGGAAATATAATGAGTCTAGGTAAAGAAACATAAGGCATAATGGAAATTTTGTGGACAAAGATACCTCAATCAATGATGGATTTAAAAATCTTAAATTGTATGTTTTTAATGCTGCATTGTCTATGGAAAATGATAATGTGAATGCTTGGTTCATTGATTCTGGTGCATCACTCCATATGTCTTGTAATAAGGAGTGGTTTGATGAATATTATGAAAACATTGATGGAATATATGTTTGTCTGGGAGATAATAGATCACTTAAAGTTCAAGGTTATGGAGTAGTAGGTGTGAATTTGCCTAATGGACAAGAGAGACAGATCCATAATGTGATGTATGTTCCTCGTATCAAAAAGAATTTAATTTCTGTTTCTACTATTGCTGACCAAGATTTGAAGGTGGAATTTATTAAATCACAGTGTGTAGTGAAAGACATTCAAGATCAGTACAAGGTTACTGCCACAGGAACTAGAGTTGGACGCTTGTATAAGCTAGATGTGACCAGGAAAAGTCATCAAGCACTGGCATCTACAACAATATCAACAGTAGATTTATGGCATCAAAGGTATGGACATCTAAATTACAAAGATTTAATGCTACTTCAAAAGAACACAATTGCTGAAGGTCTTCTTGTCTTTAAGAATGATCATGTTGAATGTGAAGCATGTGTACTTGACAAGCAACATAGAGAGGAATTTCCTATACATAAAGAAAAAAGGCAAAGGGAAATACTTGAATTAATTCATACTGATGTATGTGGACCTATGCAAACTAGATCTATTGGTGGAGCATGGTATTTTATTATTTTTGTGGATGATAGATGTAGGTATACATGGGTTTATTTCATAAGAAAGAAGAGTGACGTTTTTGAGTATTTTAAAGAATTTAAGAGTATGGTAGAAAAACATACTGGTAATTACATCAAAATTTTGAGATCTGATTAGGGGGGAGAATTCAAGCAATATTGTAAAAGCAATGGGATTCTGCAACAATTTACAGTGCCACATACACCTCAGCAAAATGGAGTTGCTGAGAGGAAAAACAGAACACTAGTTGAATGTGCATATAGTATGCTTCAAGCTAAAAATATCTCTAATGGTTTTTGGGCTGAAGCCATTAATACTATTGTTTATTTGAAAAATAGGAGTCCAACCAAAAATTTAGAGCTTAAAACATCTTTTGAAGCATTTTATGGGTAGAAACCAAAAGTGAGTCATTTAAGAGTTTTTGGTTGCAAGGTATTTGCTCATATTCCAAAAGATGAAAGAAGAAAACTTGATGCAAAGTCAATTAAGTGCATATTTATTGGTTATTGTGATAATTAGAAAGCGTACAAGTTGTCCGATCCTAGTACTCATAGACTGCTTGCAAGTAGGGATATCGTGTTTCATGAGAATGCAAATGAAGGTGATAAAATAAATAATACTACTGTATGGCATGATATTGATGATTATGTCAAATTAGATACAAGTATTGAACAAGAACAGGAACAAGCACAGAAACAAGTACAAGTTCAAGAGCAAGTAGCATCAAGCAATCATGACACTCCAAAGAGAGGAGACGAGACTCTGCAAAGCCGAAAGAATGATGAAAGTAGTAAAACTCCAAGAAGGTTATCACGTCAAAGTTAGGTACTTGTAAGGTATAATGATTATGCATTAATGTCTATTGTTATGAATGTTGTAGAACCTTCAAGCTATGAGGAAGCTAAAGAATATGAAGAATGGAGAGATGCAATGAATGAAGAATATAACTCTATAATGAAAAATGACACATGGGAATTAACAGAATTGCCTAAAAACAAAGTTCCCATAGGGTGCAAATGGCTTTCTAAATCTAAATTTAATGTTGATGGAATTATTGATAAACATAAAGCTAGATTGGTTGCAAAAGGATATTCACAAAAGGAGGGAATTGATTATGAAGATACTTTTGCACCTGTAGCTAAGTTGAACACAATTAGAATAATGATTACATTAGCTACAAAATATAATTGGAAAATGCATCAGTTAGATGTCAAATCTGCATTTTTGAATGGTGATTTAAAAGAAGAAGTTTATTTAGTTCAGTCTGAAGGGTTTGTAAAATAGGGACAAGAGCATCTATTTTGCAGGTTAAAGAAAGCTTTATATGGTTTGAAACAAGCACCAAGATCATGGTATGTGAAAATTGATTTTTTTTTTTTATGAGAAAGGTTTTATAAGAAGCAAAAATGATCCTATCTTGTACATCAAGGAAGATGAAGGCAAGAATGTTGCTTTAATATCTGTATATGTTGATGATCTTATCATAACAGGAAATGC
Organism: Pinus taeda; assembly: GCA_000404065.3. Lineage (NCBI taxonomy): Eukaryota > Viridiplantae > Streptophyta > Pinopsida > Pinales > Pinaceae > Pinus > Pinus taeda. The sequence continues at coordinate 15,527 of APFE030005329.1, forward strand.
ATGCAAGTTGATTGAAGAAATTAAAAATCAGTTGTCACATGTATTTGATATGAAGGATCTTGGTGAATTGCATTATTGTTTAGGTATTGAAGTTTGGAGGGAATCTGGTAAGACACTAATCACACAAAGCAAATATACAAGGGAAATCCTTAAAAGATTCAATATGACTGAATGCAAGACAACATCTACTCCTTTAGAATAGAATGTCAAATTCTGCAGTGATGATGGAACCAAAGAGGTGAATGGAACTATGTACCGTCAACTGGTGGGAAATTTGAACTATCTCACCACTACCAGGCCAAATATAGCATATTCTGTCAACATATTTAGTCAGTTCATGGCTAAGTCTTGTGAAAGCCACTGGAAAGCAGCAAAGAAAGTCCTTCAATATTTGAAAGGAACACTTAATTTTGGTATTATGTATACTGATGAATTTGATGTTGAATTGGCAAGTTATTCTAATTCTAACTAGGCTAGAAATCTAGATGATAGGAAATCTACTACTGGATACGTGTTCAATATTGGTTTAGGACCAATGTCATGGAGCAGTAATAAACAACCAATTGTTTCATTGTCATCCACTGAAGCTGAGTATAAAGCATTATGTAGTGCTACCTATGAAGCAAAATGGCTTAGGAGGATACTTGAAGATGTTGGAGAAACACAACAAGCACCTACAGTAATCAGATGTGACAATTAAAGCACCATCAAATTGGCAAACAATTCTATATATTATGCAAGGACAAAACACATTGACACAGAACATCATTTTGTAAGAGAAAAATTGCAATCAAAAGAAATTGTCTTATCATATTGTAATACAAATGAAAATGTGGCTGACATATTCACGAAGCCTCTTGGAAAGGCTAAATTTGAAATGTGTAGAAGTAAGTTGTGCGTTGTAGAAAATCCAAATTATGTTGCAAGCCTAGCTGAGACTTAGACCAGTAGGCATATCAATTAAAAGTATGTTTGTTATATAGTTGGAATTAAGGGGGAGTGTTGGAAGGAACTAATTCCAACTACTCATATTATTACATCAGTCAGAATTCAACAGATGATTTAATGTAGGTTCTAGAATTCATTGACAATGGGCAAAGCTTCTTGAAGAAGACATCGCCCCACCGAACTCTAGAAAGATCTATGTCCTATATAAATAACTATTAATCAGCGAATGAAGGTAAGTTGTTGAGTTCTGAGTTTGAGTCTCTGCTCTCTGATATGTTTATGATGATATGTGTATGATTGGAGGGTTCCCAAGTTGTGTCCATAGATTTACTATTCTCCTTAACCATCTAAGAAGTGCTAATTGTTTGATGTGTGCCTTGCCATTTACATGATTCATAATAATCTTTGAATCCCCATATATATCGGGGATATTGAGAAAACTTGTGAGCCATAAAATGTTATGAAACCAGCTCAAGAAAAGATAGAAAAGATAGATCAACACCTTAGAATTCAGCCTCTTCGAGGGGGCAACCTCCTTTACATTACATAAATGAACAATTCTTGGATGATACAAAATGAAAGACCTCCTTTCTATATATAGGAGTCTAAGGGGTCATAACATAACCAGAGCCGACATAACAATAATAATGTAAGGGCACAATAATAATAATAGTGGGCTTCTATGGGGCACAATAGTAACAATATGGGCACTACATGGGTACATGAATATAATAAGTGGTTTGTACTAATAACAATAAGGGGTGACACTAGTAGTATAGGGGCCTAACATGCCCCTCTCCTTCAAAAAGCGTTGTCCTCAACGCTTGAGTAGTTCTTGATGCTTCTGTATAAAATTCTTGTTGTCCCATGTGGAATCTTCTACTGGTAAGTACTTCCACCTGATGAGATACGTTGAAATTGATCGATTTCTTAGCTGCTCCATATGAGGATTCGGTGCATCCTGTAACCTGACTCTAGAAGTAGCATCTGCATCTGCCAGGCGTGCATTTTGTGATTGTATCCATGCCTGCACTGTGGCATCATTTTGTTTTATAGATGGCCCTGCTGATGAAACTGATGAATGCACCAACACTGGGGTATTTGCAGACAGATTAGAACCTCTTTGATGTAATGCTAGCATCTTGCCATGCAGTAAATTAGCTAAACCATTTAAGTCCTACTTAGCATGTTCTTGACTACTTGCGACTTGATGTCCCTACAAAACTCTCGATCTAGCTTGATAGTTGCATAGAGAAGAGCTTACTGTGGTGACTGCAATATTTGTACCAGGAGAACTACACCCGCGTTTTGATGCATCACTTGCTTTTCTGGCAACACCACGCGCATCACTGTCATTTGTCATATTTTCAGATTTCATTACCTGAAGACTGGCAATGGACCTTGAACCATCAGCCTGCTTTAATGAGGCCTCATGCATGAGTGTGCTATTTCTTGAGACCATTTCAAGTAATCTGGACTGTGTTACTTCTGAACCAAATTTTGTACCTGCAAGGGCTAGGTCATTGGATGTGGTAACAGTTAAACCTGACCTTATGGAGCCTTGTTTTACTTCCGAAGAAGGCAAACTAGCTCTTCCATCACCACTAGAATTTAATGTGCCATGCCCAACCACTTCAGATTGAGGATTACGAATAGATTGGCAATTATCTATCCCTTGACATATTGCAGAATTTGAAACCAACTGTCTTGCTGACAAAGCTGTTGTAGCTGATGTAACAGTCCTGCCTTCATAAATTAAGTTCTTTGGAAGCCCTTCATCTCTTAGTCTGGGATTATCTTCAGCGTTATTTGATTTAATCTTGGTTTCACCTGGAACAATTGGCGAGGTAGTGGAAGAGGACACTGATGCCACAGATATTCTTTCATGTGATAATAAAGCACGAGGAGGAGCCTCATAATCACCGACCCATCCAGGGCCAAATGAGACACCTGGGGGTAGAGCTCTCCTTATCTTCTGAGCTGCAATCTTCCAGGCAACTGGTCCAAGGTTTGCAGCAAACCGAGCAAGACTTCTTGCATAAGCATGCTCTGACCGAATTCCAACAGGGATTAGCTGCTTTGACTCCCCATCTAGAATAGTAAGTATTGAGTCATTTCCATTCTCTAGTTGGTTAAATGGCCTATAAGTAGCACGACGGTTTTCTTCCAACTGCAGTGGCCGCCTTCCATTTCTCCAAACCGGTTGCTTAAGAGCAGACACTGAATGTTCTTCTGCTTTCTCAGAATTTCTTTCAGCCAAGAATCCCATACCATCTAAATTTCCAAATAGATTTCCAGGCTTTTCAGCCTTCCATATCTTGGTGCTATCCTTTTTTTTCTTGATATGTCCTTCTATCTCTAGAGTTTTAGGAGTGTTAATTTCTTCCAATCCTTTACAAGATATGGTCGGATTCATTTCTTGACGCTCAATGTGACCTTTCACTTCTTGAACATTTTTCTTCTTGATATGTCCTTCTATCTGTGGTAATTTCGACCAATGAATTACAAGATATGGTTGGATTCATTTCTTCTTTTTCTCTGGGATGGGGTCCTGGTGTATATCCTTTTGTTTTGATGGTTCTTGATCCTTTTCTTCCTCCTCTTCATATTCTATGTAAAATAATTTCTTCTCAGCACACTTATGACCTTTAGTGCATTTGCTATCACAATTGTAACAAAGACCTTTTTCTCTTTTTTCTTCCAACTGTTTTGGTGTAACCCTTGTAGGTTGTGGAAGGCTAGGAGAAACAACACTTCCATCTTTATAGTTGTGAGGGGTATGCTTCTTGGTTTCCATAATTTTTCTCTCCATTATGTCACAAAGCCATTTTTCTCTTTCCCATTGTTGTGGTGTTGCTCTAAAGAAGGTGTTGCTCTTTGTATCCTCATAATGTGCTATCATTTCCTCCGTGAAAATTGACCACGTAACAAGTTTTTTTACGAGAACAAAGCCCTTTATACCATAAAAATTGATCCGGTTCTAAATATGAAGATGCAATACATACCTTTTGTAACAGTTGTACACCATGTAGATCAAAATATTGCTCCATCTGACGTATCCAATTTACCGAATCCTTGCCATCAAACTTCCTCATCTTGCTTTTTCTTGATTTTAGGAGCTCGATCT
>APFE030005329.1:29471-45445 GCA_000404065.3 Pinus taeda
AATAACCATAAAATAATATAAGTAGACAAGTTAAAAAATCATAATCGCTAAGGGCTGGTTGAACATTAGCAAACCAGAAAAGCACGACAAAGATTAACGTCCACAGATAAAACTAGTATTACCATGAGGTTCGTGCAGGTAAATCATAATTGCATGAAGGTTGACATTTTTAGTGTAGATGCACCTCCTATAATATTAAATTTATTATTTTTTGCTAATAAAAAGATGCCAGCATGAGTGCCAAAACCATGTCTAAAATTCATTATTTTTGGCTAATAAAAAGATGCCAGCATGAGTGCCAAACCCACAAGTAACCCCATAAGAATGTGGCTGTGGGTTTCATATTTTATGAACACAAACTTTATTTTCCGAAGATCCTTGTGCGGCTAAAGTTTTAAATAGCATGGTGTCGAGATTCTAAAACCTAGTGGCAATATTATTTGGAGTTTGATATTTAGGATTTAATAATGTCTCGTGACAATATTATTTGGAGTTTGATATTTTGAATTTAATAATGTGCGGAGCGCAACACTTCGATTATTTTTCGTTTTGGACATGTGAAACTTTTGGGTATGTAATAAAGAAATAAACATATATTAAAAATTCATAAAATAATTTAGGTCAACAGGTTAGAAAAAATCATAACTAACCACCATTATAAAAATTAACATAGGTATTAAAAACACAAAGGTTCTGTTGCGGTTAAAGTCTTAAATAGCATGGTGCCGAGATTTGAAAATTTAGTGTCAATGTTACTTGGAATTTGAGTTTTTGAGCTTAATAATGTGTAGAGAGCAACACTATGATTCTTTTTTTTCCTTTCAGGTTGTGTGAAACTTTTGGCATGTAATATAGCATTAAACATATATGGAAACATTATAAAATAATATAAGTCAATAGGTTAGAAAAAATCATAGCTAATAACCATTACAAAAATTAATATATGTATTAAAAAGCATAAAGGTTTTGGTGTGGCTAAAATATTAAATAGCATGGTGTCGCAATTCCAAATCTTGGTGGCAATATTATTTAGAGTCTGATATTTTGAATTTAATAATGTGTGGTGCACAACACTATGATTCCTCTTTTTTCTTTTCATTTCGGACTATGTGAAACTTTTGGCATGTAATAAAGCACTAAACATATATTGAAAAGTCATAAAATAATATAGGTCAACAAGTTAGAAAAAATCATAGCTAACAACCATTACAAAAATTAACATATGTATTAAGAAACAATAAACTGATAAATGGACAATATTATTTGGAGTTTGACTTTTTGAATTTAATAATGTGTAAAGCGCAACACTATGGTTCCTCTTTTTTTCGTTTCAGGTTGTGTGAAACTTTGTGCATGTAATAAAGCAGTAAACATACATTGCAAAGCCCTAAAATAATATAGGTCAATAGGCTACAAAAAATCATAGCTAACAACTATTACAAAAATTAACATATGTATTAAGAAACATTAAATTGGTATTGAAAACCAATAAACTAATCAATGTAGACGAGTTGAACATCAATGATCTAAGGAACCATGACAAAAATTAATGTCCACAGATAAAACCTTGAGACCAAGGTAATATCACTAGGAGCTCTCTACAAGTATATCATAATTGCACGAAAGTGGAGTTTTTCAAGTGTCCCAAACCATGACCAAGATGAAAGCGAACAAGTAAACCAATAGGAATGTGTCTCTATTACGATGGGTTCTAGAGTTTATAAACACCATGTTGCACCTCATTTTTGAAGAGTTCTTATACCTTAATAAAGTCTTAAACTAGGATGGTGCCAATATTATAATTCTTGGTAGCATTATTATTTGAATTTTAGCATTAGCATTTAAAATTTAACATTTTGATTTTGAAATTTAACATTTTGAATTTGATAATGGGTAGAGCACAACAATGTCATTATTTATTTTATTTTATTTTATTTTTTCTGTTTTGGGTTGTGTGAAACCTTTCACATGTGATAATAGAACTAGACATATAAACAAGAATCATGTGGTAGTAATGTCATTGTCTTTATTTTTCTTTGGATATTTCTTACTACATAGTTTTTTTGTTTATATATTATAATTCTTAAAATATATATTCTTTTTTTCAAATTGAAAAAAATATATATTTTGAAAATTATATATATTATTAATTATATTTTATGTTAGTTATACGAAGATTTCTAAAAAAGTTATTGTATGACTATTATATATATATATATATTAAACGTTCCACGAACCAAAGCCAGGCACCAAAATTGGTGTATGAGACCCTCCTTGTTTTAAGGGACAAGGGACCACCTTCCATGATTTGACTGCTAAATATATGATAGGAATTACATACTCTACCCCCCTCTGGTTTTTTGAAACCTCTGACCTCTAAAGAGAAAATATTGTTTAAATAATATATATTTTCCAAGTTGAAAATATATTAATATATATATTTTTGAAATTATATATATGGAATTATATTTTATATATGGTTATAATAAGATTCTAAAAAATTCATTTGCAAACTTCTTTTAGAGTCAAGAGAGATTTGATCTATCTTGTTCTTTGTAGATTTGAAATTAGATTGAAGCTAAGATGGCTTAATCTTCCCTTTTAAATAGGCTATACTCCACATCAATACCATTGGTTCTTAGTATCATGGGCCATTTTTTATTTTTATTATTATTTATGTTTCAGGATTATTTTTATTTTGTTATTTTTTACTTTTCTTTGTTTTATTTTGATCAAATCAAATTGTTTACATTACATTACATTAAATTTTTTATTCTATTTTATTTTTTACATTTTATTTTGTCTTCTTTTTTTGTTAATTTGACGAAGTCAAAATGTTTACGTGGCATAACTTGAAAAACTATGAGTATATCTTTATTCATCTTGAATTTAGCAATATGACTTAAAGTGTAAACATCAAGACATTAGGTTACAATTTTCTAAAATAATGATATTAAGCTTAAAACTCCTACCTCACTAGTGCTTTGGTGGTTTATGAATTTATTTATTTTTTTTAGTTGGAACCTGATGCATGGATTCATTTTTTTGGAGCCAAATGTAGTTATATTACAGCATACATAATGGTTACACTTGTTGCATGTTGTTGGAAAATTTATGTGCAACTCTGATATGTAGATTCATTTTTCTTGTAATGTTAGAGTGTATATGGCAAACAATTTTAGAAGAATCCATATAGATAAAATGAACATTTTAGTGAACTTTGTGCTATCATTGTTGTTTGTTTGGATGTTCATCATGCTCTTTTGTGTTCTAGTTGTTTATATCATGCTTGTATTGCATTCATGCACTTATTTTGAAATGATCATACATCATTGCTCAAATTTTCTTAGATCATTGCTTCCTTGTGATTCATAGTTGTTGGCTTTAACTATTTTCATATCAAATTTCTTGGACATTTTAGACAAATTTTGGCGTAAACCTTCGTTTTATTTCTTAGGGGTGTCTCCTCTTGAAGAGAATAGGAGTGATATATTATCTTGTTTTATGTCATGTGTATAAGCATATAATATTTTTGTATTACAATTGATACAATTAGTAAATCTTTTTTTATTGAACTGAGTTAGATTTAAGCAAGCTATATGTGATAGACTATTATTGTTAATGTGTATTGTCATTGTTTTCCTCTTAGTTATTTTGAAGCATGTCATTACTTATGGGGTGGTGTTATTTTGTTTTGAAATGATGATACCTAGACATCAATTTTCTTGCAATGACTATGTTAATGAACATAATTTCAGTGAGAGCCTAGGTCTCCCCAACCATAATGAGAAATTTATGAATTTGATAATAATTGAAGACCCTTTTTTTCAATGTTTGTATATTTTGAAATAACATTGGTAGATCATAGTGTGTAGTGGTCATTCATGGATTTAAGAATTTACTTGTAGTTTCCTCGTCTTCTTTGTGACAAAGCAAACTACTCTCAATTGTGCTAATTTGAAAAACAAAAAATAGGTGGAAAGCAAGGGAGAGGGCGAGGGGAGTAGACTACACTCTGTATAGAAAGTTCATAGTCTTCTCCAATAATACTTGTCGATTTAATACTCAAAGTATAATGTGATTCTTCCATTGTAATCATGAATTGCATCAGAAAATTTTCATATTTTCTCATTGCCATTATGGCAACAAAAACTTCTTATGCATTACATGAGTCTTGAATAAATTTATTACAGATTGTCTAGATTCCATTTATATATATTGCAACATATTTGCTACTACCCAGGAGATTGTCTTTTTGACTCATTTATTGTTATACTTCACTTCTATTATACATCAGTTGAAATACATTAAGGAATTTAAATTTCTTCCACCATTGATTACATTACAAACATTATGCTTGTTTACAATAATTACATATTGAATTGACTTCTGAATACCTTCGAGATCTCCATCGAGTTACTGATGTTGCAACATATTTGCAAGTATTGTATACACCTATTTCTTATTCTACTACTTCGAATATTAGCTTGTGGGAATATTCTTTTTGCATCAAATGGTTTTCTAATTGGTTGTCAATACGAGTCAATGTTTGGTTATTTACAAGTAGAAAATCATACTTTCGCTTTAACCACAATATCCATGGCTATCAGTTTACTATTTTATTGCATAACTGGAATCCTTAATATGGCAACTTTCAACCACTCATTCAATATCGCATAATGAACATTGTATCATGACCCAGGAGGATCTCGTCAGATCAGTTGCACCAGTTTAGTTCATTGTCAACGTGTAGTTCATGGGCAACGTTCATCGTCAGTGTTGATTCATTATTTTTGGTTCATGGTTTGTCATGTAGTGCTAATTTAGCTTTGTGACAAAGATGTGTAATGGGTTTATGTAAAAGTGTAAGTCAACACTAAATACTAAACCTAAGTCATTATGCTAAAACCTATGCTAAAAAACCTAGCCCTAAAAATCTATGGTGAAGAAACATGTAATTCAAACCTAATAAAACACCTAAACACTTAAAACTATGCCTAAAACCCACCTTCGGCTTTGTGATAAACATTACAATACAAATATTCAAACCCACAGGTCCCTAACCGCAGGCTTAAACTACGTTAGAACTGCTAACATATGAACAGAGAGTTCACCGGGCAGAGTTACAACTAAGCGTAGCAGATTCTGGTAGCAGTAACTATGAACATGTGAACAGGTAAACAACAGAGGTTACAGTAACCATGGCAGTCAAGCTATAAGCCGAGGTGGAGGTTGTAAATGGTGACAACACATGCGAATGCACCACAGCCGCAGACCAAAACTGTTGGGAGGATAAACCCCTATGTGGCAGTCAACCAGTCGACTGCTAAGGAACATAGTTGTTCACATGGAAAGTTAGCCAAAAGCGCACTATTAATTAACTGCTAGGATAACCTATGGTTATTTTGGGGTTTGTATTGTCTAAAATGAAGTTGTTAATTCAAAGACCATGGCAACCTAACCCTAAGGTGTCCAACCATGACAAGACTGAGACCCTTGAGCCCTAAAGTTAGCACATGCATTCTAAAGTTGGGCAGCAAAGGTTAGAGTGTATTTTTAGGGTTATAAAGCCCAAGTTTGGCTCATTGAAGAAAAATATGGTGGTTTTAAAAGTTTGTATGCATATTCTAGAGACCATAGGATATTTTGTTTTCAGTGTAATGGGAGCATCGAGAGTTAGAATTGGGAACCGTGACAGGCATTGGAATGCTATTTCAGAGATATTTGTGTTGACAGAGACCAGAAGTGCTTGCATGCCCAGTCATTCTAGTTCATTTTCTGTGTAATCAACCTTCTCATATTTAATCCTAATAAAGCGGTCGCCCATCTTGAAAGTGAACCTGGTGACGTAGTCCATCAGGGATGAAATTTGTAATCAATATCGTTGTCTAGTATCTATATTTTATTTGGAAAATTGAAGCTTAATTATGTTTCTTAAGTTATTATTTCATCCTTAAATCAACTTTTTTCCTCCAGTCTTCCACATTCATCACTTAAGGCTAACAATCAAATTCATTGATGGTAATTAATCAATTCAACTTTAGTTTTAGTTTATGATCGATTTAAGATCATATCACCAAATTCTATATCAATTGCTCCATGCATTCTTGCACATTATTCCTCTACTGTATAGTATGACATGGTGTCCATTAAACAAATGTTATTAGAACAAGGATTCTTGATTCCTGATCACATTGTCAGTGATTGTCATGCCTCATTGTTCAATTCAATTTTCACATTTGCAGCTTGGTTTGACATGTTTTCCATGAGAAAAATAATTGCACAAACCTTATACAATTTCTATACTCATAATGATGTGAGACATATCAAATACTTGGAAAAGAACCTTAATACTAAAACGATTGAACAAGAGCATTGTGTAAACAATTAGCAATGTTATATTATCAACCTATCAATGCCGTATGCAAATGGACATATAGAGGGAAATCATTTCTTGATCCAATGGATATGTGAAATAATTAATATTAACATCTATGTTTGGGATGGAAGTATTAGAGATATTTCTTTACGATTCTACTCATCAAATATAGAATCAAAAATGCTTTATCTTATGCATTTTCCTATATCCACATCATATGCACACTTTTATACACTTGAAAATTAATGGTGTTTGTAGTATCAATCATTTTTATATTATAGATACACCTCTCCAACAAATATTGGGAACAACAAACTTTGTTATGAAACCAGCTCACAAAAATATAGAAAAGATAGATCAACACCTTAGAAATAAGCATTTTCAATGGGGAAACTTGATTTACATTACATAAATGAACAATTCCTAGATGATACAAATGACAAGACCTCCTTTCAATACATAGGAGTCTATGGGGTCATAATATAATCAGAGCCGACATAACAATAATAATGTAAGGGCACAATAATAACAATAGTGGGCTTCTATGGGGCACAATAATAACAATATGGGGACTACATGGGTGCAACAATATAATAAGGGCGTTGTACTAATAACAATAAGGGGTTACACTATTAGTATAGGGACCTAACATGTCCCTCTCCTTCAAAAAGTGTTGTCCTTAACGCTTGAGTAGTTCTTGATGATTCTGCACAAAATTCTTGTCCTCCCATGTGGAATCTTCAGCAGGTAAGTTCTTCCACTTGATGAGATACTCTGAAATTGATCAATTTCATAGTTGTTGGGTTCTTGTTTCAGTGAATTCTCTTGGTTCCAATATGATTTCTCCTTCCTCATAAAGTTCTGGCAATATTGTTTGAATTGGGATGTTCTGCAACTTTTGAATGAGTGGCCACACTTCTTCATCCTTTTTCCATTAATCCCTTGCTTCGTGTATCCAATCTGGTTGGATAATAGAAATAGCACAAAAAAATGCTTCCACATCCTCATCCTTTCTTGAGAGTGCATCTGCAACAACATTTTGCTTCCCTTTTTTCTAGATGATTTCAAAGTAATAACCCAACATATTTGTGACTCATTTTTTCTGTTCTTCTAAAGACAATATTTGTTCTAAAAAGTATTTAAGACTATCATGATCCATTTCTTTCTTGAAGTGTCTTCCCATTCGGTAAGGTTGCCATTTCTTAAGTGCATGTAATATTGCTAACATTTCCTTCTCATAAATTGCTTGCTTGAGATGTAGTTATAAAAATACCCAATCGCCTACATCAAAAATTCTTTCACTGTGATGTTTATCTACTTGTTGTTTCATTTGATTGTACACCAAAGTGGCGTTATCCTTTAAAAGTTGGAGAACTTGTTGTTGATCCTCGATGTGATCTTTCACTACTTGAATATTTTTCTTCTTGCTATGTCCTTCTATATTGAGAGTTTGAGTGGTAATTTCTTCGAATGCATTACAAGATATGGTCGGATTCATTTCTTGATGCTCGATATGATCTTTCACTTCTTGAACATTTTTCTTCTTGATATGTCTTTCTATCTTGATAGTTTGAGGAGTGGTAATTCTGGCCAATTCATTACAAGATATGATCAGATTCATTTCTTCTTTCTCGATGTGATCTTTCACTTCTTGAACCTTTTTCTTCTTGATGTGTCCTTTTATCTTGAGAGTTTGAGGAGTGGTAATTCTTGGTAACGCTTTACAAGATATGGTTGGATTCATTTCTTCTTTATATGGGGTGGGTTCCTGGCATATATCCTCTTCTTTTGATGTTTCTTGATCCTTTTCTTCCTCCTCTTCATAATATATGTAAAATAATTTCTTCTCAACACACTTATGACCGTCAGTGTATTTTTTTATCACAATTGTAACAAATCCCTTTTGCTCTTTTTTCTTCCAATTGTTGTGGTGTCAACATTGTAGGTTGTGGAAGGATAGGAGGAAAATTACTTCCATATTTATAGTTGTGATAGGTAGACTTCCTTGTTGCCATAATTTTGCTTTTCACTTTTCTTGCCCTTTCCAATGGATCAGGTTCCCAATGACGAACCTCAAGTTGAATGTTATCCTTTAAAGGCCTTATGGAGACATCAATCCTCTACTTCTCTGGAATATCATTTCCCCTTATATTCAATTTTTGAAAGTCCTCAATGTTCGCTACCATTGAACACTTTTGTTTGAGATTTATCAATAGGCTAAATAAGGTGTTTCTCTTTGTATCCTCATAATGTGCTATCATTTTCTCAATGAAAATTGACCACATAACAAGTGGTTTATGAGAGCAAAGCCCTTTATACCATAAAAATTGATATGGTTCTAAATAATTAGATGCAATACATACATTTTGTAATAGTGGTACACCATGTAGATCAAAATATTTCTCCATCTATAGTATCCAATTTACCAGATCCTTGCCATCAAACTTCCTCATCTCGCTTTTTCTTGATTTTAGGAGCTCGATCTTGAAATGATTGTACTCTGTAATTTCAAATCTCCAAGTTATGAAATTTCATCCTATAGTAGCCCTATGAGTCCTCTTTCTAATCTCGAAAGTCTGATCAAGATTGGACTCTGTAAGGAAGTGTTATGTCAAATCTCCCACGATGACCCGATTATAGACTAGTTTAGTAGAGCAAAATTTTACGACGTGTCACGTGTCACTATTTCAACCTTAGGACCTGAAACTGATACAAACAAAACTGCAGTCCGTCATATTTCTTCAAATTATTATGAAATTTCAATTTAATGCTTAGAGAGAAAAGTTATGATGATTTTCCCAAGGTCAACTATTTAAGATGCAATTTGTGAGCCTGTAGAAACCCTAAATGTCTCAGATTATATCTCTAAAAATATAGTGAGACAAGATTTGATATTCTGACCCGAGCTTCACCAAGGTTACAACTCGAATGGGTTTTAATTTCAGAGTCTGAACCTTTGTAGAGTAAATATTATAGCGAAAATTCCACGATGACCTGTTTGAGATGAAATTCTGGAGCTTGCAACAACTCTAACTTCCTCATATCATATGTCCAAAAATATAGTGAGATAAGATCTCAAATTCGGATGCAAGATTTAGACCAATTTCTTCACAAATGGTTTTCTTTTTAGCTTCTGAAACTTTGTAGCAAAAAAGATATAGTGAAAATGCCACAATGACCGGATTGGAGTAGTGAAAACCTAGAATCCGCAGCTCTGATACGAAATGTTATGAAACCAGCTCACAAAAAGTTAGAAAAGATAGATCAACACCTTAGAAATAAGCCTCTTCGAGGGGGAAACTTCATTTACATTACACAAATGAAAAATTCTTAGATGATACGAATGGCAAGACCTCCTTTCTATATATAGGAGCATATGGGGTCATAATATAATCAGAGCCGACATAACAGTAATAATGTAAGGGCACAATAATAACAATAGTGGGCTTCTATGCGGCACAATAATAACAATATGGGAACTACATGGGCACAACAATATAATAAAGGGGTTGTACTAATAACAATAAGGGGTTACACTAGTAGTATAGGGACCTAACCAATTTTCATCCATTTCAAGTCTTACACCTAAACATAATTTACACATACAATCCAATGTTGTAACACCATGTACCCAACTAGACAATGGTTTCATTGACAATAAAACATCAATGAGAAAACAATATGTTAAGTTGTCTAAACATGGCATGTTATCAAAACAAGACTCTCTTTCTTCATTCTTCAATGAGTGACATGACAAGCCAATACATGTTTCTCCTTCCAATAAATCCAATAACCATCCTAGTCGATTGAATCATTTGAAACATGAAATGCATGCATATGGTGCTTTACTATCCCAAGAACAGAAAAAACATTTGCAACCAATTAAATCAATTGAGGCATATTTGCATTCAATACAATACACACCTACACTTGTATGTTGTATTTGTGATAGATTTCTTTTTAAGAAATATATGTGGCTTGTGAGCAATAAAACATTGGAAACTTTTCATGTAATCACAACTACAACTGAGGAGAAACTAATCAAAGCCAATGAACAAATTTGCAAATCTTGTAATACTACAATAATCAATGGAAAATTGCCTAAATTTGCATCACCTTTACATATTCGCTAAAACAAAAAATTATTTTATGTTACAGAGTTTATAACTTTAGAAAAGAGATTGGTGGCACCAAGAATGACCTTTGCACAAATACGATAACTTGGCTACAAAATATCGCAGATAGGACTAACAGACACAATCATAAAATTTCTTTCCAATTTGAAGTATTGATGTTTGCATGACAATTGAAATAATGATTAAAAGAAAAATAGAATACAAGAATGAATATTTGTCTGGAAATGTTCGATAAAAAAAAGTAACGGATGCCTTACGTGACTTGTGGAATACAACTCTTTACAAAACTGAACAAATAGTGATAAACAATGAGTGACAAGACCATTTTGATTAGCATAGACAAAATCATGAGAGAAATAGCCGAAAAGTTCATGAAGCAGATTCATCATGTGTTGACAATGATTTAGAACCAGAATCAGAAACACTTGTGCATGGTTACTCAAAAGCCTACTTAATCCATGATCTTGATACACAAATATTAAAAATTTTACCTTTCGAACGATAGAAGACATTGGCTATCTTCCAGGACAAGTTCTCTGACAAAATTAATTTCCCAACATTGTTTTATGGCTCTAGTTGACCCATTGATGTGGTCAAACACTTGTGATATCATCACATTCCACAATGGGAAGTATAGCACAAGTCTAAAGACTTCTCAATACATGTTACAACTATATTTTTTTATTACAAGTCATAGATTGATAGATCAGGTTTCTAGTTCAGCCTAGATTTCCTTTCACAAAGGAGAGCTAAGAGGGAGAAAACTAGTTTCTAGAGATGTCAAATATCAAAACGACCTTCAAAAAATTTTGCAATCACCCATTGCATATTAATGTCTAAAAAGAATTCGCACCTCTCCTGATTACTTTGAAGACATGTGAGAAGACATATTTACAATGATATGTGAACTCGGTCCATAAACATTTTTTGTTACATTCACTAGTATTGAGCACATTTGGGAACCATTGATAGATGTATTGAAGACACAAAGTTCTACTAGTTCAACAAACCAACTTAATGATACATCGAATGAATGCATTTACAATTTGATCAGAATTCACCCAATTATTTGTAGTCACTATTATATACACGGAATCTCAACCATGTGCACTTTGATCACAAAAAAATGAACTATTTAGGCAAGTGGAATACTATTTTTTTATCACAAAGTTCCAAAGTAGAGGAACTGGACATGACCATGGATTTATTTGGATTAAAGATACATCAATATATCAATATTCTCTTGAAATTGATCTTATTTCTTTCATTGACCGTTATTTGACCTATGATTCAACAATGTTATTAGATAAAATGATTCAAATACAAACTCATCATGACACAAAAACTTGCAGAAAACACAAACATCTTAATTGTATATTTGGTTTTCCTTTTCCACCAATGCGTGAAACTTATATCTTGCAATCTTTATGCAATATTGATAATGAAAATCAAGATATGAAAAAAAGAACTTTATTCTTGTTTACATAACAACATGTACCCAAAATACACAACATTTGATACTTTTTTGGCAAATCTTGTTATTACAAACAAAGAATATATACTGCTCCTTCACTCTTGCATTGTTCAACCCATTTTACTATTGAAAAGAAGTCCCTGTGATATTTGGATAAATGCATTTGCAAAAAAAATTCCCTCCTTTGTGGCAGGCAAAAAAGGGTGCATAGTTTATATTAGGTGTGTATGTTGCTGCAACATATTGTAGTTCTTATATGACAAAAATGGATCGCACAATGGCATCTACTTTCAGATGAATCCGAGAAGATTGCTTGTATAACAATAGTGGAAAATTGAAACTATTCATAGACTTGGGAATGCACTGTTGAATTTACAACAAATGTCAAGTAGACAAGTTGTTCACATTATATTCTTGTTTCCTTTGTACTCATCATCTAGAAAAGAAATTTTTATTAACACTGCTCCCGCTAAAAAACGAGCATATGACCTTAAAAGGCTTGGTCTCTTGCAATATGAACCTGAAAACTCAAGATATTTTGTGCAAGTCAATAATTGATAAATATGTGGCTCGACCATTGAACATGAAACAATTTTCATAGCAGAATATGCTTCTTCCTATTTAGCTAGGAAAACGCAACCAAAATAAATAAAAATGCACATGTGTCATATGATTCATTCGATGCAATGAACAAAAGGACCCTGAAATCCATTATAGAGTGAAAATGGTGCGTTATTTTCCATAAAGAGAATCTGAATTCACTCTAAAAAAGGGCAACGTGACATGAACCTAAGCATACTTGTCTCAAAAGAACATTGTCTCTGCCACCGAAAAAGCAATTCTTCGACTGAATATCTCCATGTGGTGACATTAACCTTGCTCTACTGTAATTGCATCCAAATATGAAGAGGCATCTGTACTCAAATTTCCATCAAAAAATGACACAAGAACTTGTTTCCATGAAAAATATGATATTCAGCATGATCTAATGTAAAAAACGCAATCTAGAGACATGCATATTGGAATTGCAAAAAGTAATGAATATATCAAGCATCCTTTTCTTTTGAGCACAACATCATATCATGAACTTAGGAGAAAGCTAAACAAAGAACAACAAATTTTATTGAAACAAATAGTACTATGGAGAAAAATAATCCAGGCAAGTGACTTTACCTTTTTATCATTGGAGGTGCAGGGACAGGAAAAACATTCACTGCGAAAGCACTTTATCATGCACTAATGTGATACTATAACAGAGACCTTCAAAGTGATCCCCTTACAATAAAAGACATCATAGTTGTATTCACTGGAAAGGTTGCATATGTTGCAAATGGTGTCATAGTGCATTTGACTTTGCACCTACTGCTCTCATCATCGTACATGATGCCACTGAGTTCTAACATACTTGATATGTTAACCAAAGTATATGTAGGCCTTAGACTTTTTCTCATAGATGAAGCGTCATCGATTAGTTCTTAATTTCTGTATAACGTTGACAAACATCTTCATGAAATCATGCCCACACCAACCACGCCATTTGGTAACCTTGAAATAATACTTTGTGGTGATCTATGCCAAACACAACCTGTCCACGATCATTGGATATTTGAGCATCCAGGTCTTAAAGCAACTAGTACTGTTTACATCTTTTGGAAAGATAATTTCGTCGCTTTTGAGCTAAAACAAGTGATGCAACAAGAAAACAAAGAATTTGTGACTATATTAAATAGACTTGGAAATTTTTCACATACTATCGACGATATTTAATATTTGAACAAGCATCGTTATAGATTCCCACCAAACGATCCAAAATTTCCATACTTGTTCTACTTGAACAAAAATGTGAAAAAACAAAATGAAAAAATGTTATATCTCGTTGACGTAAAAATTATAACATTGAGTGCAAATGACAAAAGAATTAGATTGTTAAATGTAGATAGCTACACCAACACTGAAATCAAATTTCCATATTTCATTTTGCTAAAAGAGAATATGCTCATCAAATTTATTGGTGGAAATTATGATATTAAATATGGCTTGGTCAATGGAGCTGAAGGCATTTTCAAAGGATCCACAACAACTGAGAATGGTACAATTTGGATCGAATTTCTTGATCCAATAGTTGGCAATGTCCAACTAAAGAAATTGGAACATTTGGTCACAAATGATGCAATTTATAATTGGACACCTATTACAAGAGTTTGTAGACATGTTTAATCTAAAAATAACCATATTTACACAAGAGAAGAATTCCTTGTTCAACTAGCATGTGCACAAACCATACATAGATCAGAAGGCTTGACAATGGATATATTAACATTTGAACTAAAAGGAGTTAGACACCATGGATTTATCTACACAAAACTTTCACGTGTCAAAATATTGAGTCATTGTATCTAATAAACAAACTAGAACAAAGAAAATTCACTGTCTCTAAAAAAGTTGCTATTGAGGTACAAAGAGTTGGAGAAAATGCTCCCCTCCAACTTGAGTATAGTTTATAGTCAACAAAAACAAATTAATACTTCAAAATACGTTCATTGAACACATGTAACCTATCATTACATTTTGAAGATATTATTGCTGACTATGATCTAATGAATGTTGATATCCTTTGTTTCCAAGAAACAAAAACAAGTTCGCCTCCACCAAACCTAATGTTCACAGAAAAATATAATCAGACACAACTATTGCATTTGCATGACATTCTAACAGTTACACAAGAAACCTCACAATTCACAATGTCTTAATGTACAAAACAAATCATGTTGAATCAATAATTTCTTTATTTCAGTTTCCAGAATGTGCTATTGCGATTGCAAATATCTATTGTACAACAAATGCAACAATTGAGGAAATCATTGATTTTATCAAATACATCTTAAAACACGTGCCAACAAACTATCAAATTGCAATTGTTGGTGACTTCAATATCGACATGCTACATAATAGTTATGGAAAAGAAAAACTATTGTCATTTATGCAGCAAAACAATTTCAAATTACACACAACAACAACAATAACTTATTATGGCTCGATGCTTGACCAATTTTGGAAAAATCTTGCAAATATATTTGTCTCCTTCCATGTCTTTGATGCCTACTAGAAAAACCATCACACTATTTGCCTCATTGTACCTTCATTTTCCACTTGAACCACTATTTCAATGTTAATTTGACTAAACAAAAATGTCCAATGCTCATATCTATTCTCAAACCTCTGACACTGAAAAAAACAAGGATAAAAATATATGCATCATAGCTATATAATAAATCATATGCTTAGCCCATATTTCAATTTGATTTACAAATGAAAATTGTACAATCTCATCTACAGACCCTTATTTAAAATTTAAACAAAACACTACAAATAAGTGTTAATCTATTACAATAATTAACTTTGAACTTCATCTTTAATCTCTCCATATTGGTCAATCTACAATACTAATAAATTTTCTCTTTCCTTATCCAATAGCCATAACTCTTGAATTTATTGAAAATTCATTTCAACTTAGCTTTCCTATTGTTTGAAATAGTAGCATGCAATACACATTGTCTCACAGTCACATAAAGAGTGCTTTGCACCTATCAACTATGGAACAATAGGATAGGTAGAAGAAACTATTGCATGTTGTATTATTACAAAAGAATTTTTACTTTGTAAATCATTTTATTTTATTTGTACTCTTTCCATTATCCTTGCATACATGGACAAACCACACTTTCAAAATTCACCACACTTGGATTTTGACACTCAATTTTCTGCAAAGTAGATCCCTCAAACACACAACCTACTTGGATTTCCATAAATGCAAATATTTAAAATTTATTGTTAAGATGTAAAGCATGGTTAACATAGGGAGGTATCTTATTGTTGAGTATTTAGCTATAGATACTACATCTATATCAATATCTACACCTCTCTTTAAAATGTATATTGATTTTTGAGTCGTCTGTTGTATACATCTGCTTATTTGATTTTTTTA